>VYZQ01055625.1:3543-71491 GCA_013400655.1 Mystacornis crossleyi
AAGCCATCCTTTTTAAAAGACTTGATTGTTATACAATATATGATAGAGGGGAAAAGAGCTCTTTCCGGAAAGTACCAGTGCCTTCAGACAACATGCTGACATATCCACCGTGCCCTCCGCCCGGGGAAGGAGCCAGATGTGTCAGCTCTGGCAGATGTGGTGAATCAAGTCTAGCAAAAGAAACACGGAAAACCAGCAAGAGGGAGAGTGGTTTCACATTAGGCAATGCTGAGGCGAAGGCAGCTTGCCTTCCTGTTTTTATTTCCATGCTCTGCCCGTCACTTGCAGGAAGGGCCAGCGCTGGGCCATCGCCCCCCCGCCCTTGCCCCCGCCGTCCGGGGCTGCCCGAGGCTCCCTGGGGCGGCAGCCGGTGGGAAGGGCAGGTGCAGGCTGCAGTGGAAATATATTTTCTTTGGAGTCGCGAAGAGAGGGGTAGTTCATTAAAGTTGATTTTGTAATGAAGGGCACCGGGGAAGAGGGGGAACTGGGTCACTGATTTATTGTAACAGAGGATTTAGCGGCCCGCTAATTGCTTTGCAGTCGCTCTGTGTCAAATGCGGTGCCCGATCTCTTCCTTTCACTCCGTGCTGCGATTTCTTTTCTTGCTGAGTTCAAATGCTGCTGTCTGAATCCTGGCTTTCTGTGCAATTTAGTGGGGAAGATGATTTAGTGTGCTTTAATTCCTCCCTGCCCATATTTGAAGAGGAAAAGAAAATCAAACCATTTGCAGTTAATTTCAAACAACGAGCACAATTGTAGTGACACAAAGGCAATGTTTGATTTAGTGCAATAATGTAATTATAGCCCTGGAGTATCAGAATTAAGGGTGGTGCCATTCTTTCTTCGTTTGCATTGCTGAAGAGAAGGGAGGGAAGGTCTGAAACTGCAGACGTTTGGAAAAGTGCAAGCTTATTTCTGTGACAGCTATTTATCAGCACTTTCAGTGTGAGTTCACAATGATTCATTTAAGAGGGAGCTACCGCTTTCTTAAAAACACATACAAAAGCTCAGGGAAAAGGGTTGGCTTTGTCTGAGGCTGATGGAAGACACTAACTGCTAACAGCACCAATGCCTTGCCGGCTGCCCAGACAAGGCCGGTTTATTTGGCGTATTTAGCTTTAGTGTCAAGTTAAAACGTGTAGATGAAATACTAAGATGGCATCCGCACTAGAAAAGTCACCATCCAAATATCAAAGCAGTTTCTGTATGAATTGGTTTAGTTAGCTCTACTGTATTTGTAACTGTTTTTTTTAAGATGGTCATGATTACAGGGAGAATACGTGTGACTTGCAAAATTATTTGATTAAAATAGACTGCAAATAATAGATCACTTGCTGCTGACAAGTAGACTTAAGATGTGTTAGCCGATCACAGTATTTTAAATACCTATTTTTAAACAGGATTTTCTTTTCTTTACATGTGATAATTAAGAGATTTTTTTACCCTGATGGTCTCCCTATACATATGCATAGCCAACAGGATAGGGCAATTTTAATTTTAATGTGAGAATTAAAATAATAAAGCTTTGTATACGCTCTGCTTCTTCCAAGTGGAAGTAGACAATCTTTCCAAGTCTGAAGAAAGTCAACATACAATTAATTTCCAGTGCAAACTCATTTGCATAAGGAACGTATGGACTTTTGAAGGGTCTGGTCTTTCACCATCCTTTTTGCAGGAATCCACTGTTGTTTTCACAGAAGGTAGGGGGGAAGGGGTGATTGTGCTACAGTGGAAACAGCTACTCAGGGACCTCTTCCCTGTTGCCAGCAGGTGGGCATTGAATCCCTTTAGTCGTAGCAGTGGTGCAGGATTCCCAGCAACAAGTCTTATCCACAGCTGGCTGGAGTTTGGCCTTCAGAACTTTGGGAACAATTGACCTGAGAAAAGTGCTGCAATTCCTGATAGCAGCTGGTGGGTGTCTATATGGAGAATTTGTCATTCTTAATTTTTGTATGGGGCAGCAGAGGTTCCCAGCTCTTGGGCATCAAACCTTTCAAAACCAAGTGCCTAATGAGAATTAACCTTTGAGGCTGGGGCTGGATGGGCTCTGCCTATGCACCCCCACCTACAGGATCGCTGTGTTTAGGAAGGTCATGTTAGACTGGGAGTGTTTTGTAATGTTTTTTCTAAATTACCTCAGTTGAGCTGTTCTTGGGACAGGTTTGTTAAAGATGAAAGAGGCCACCACACGGTGCAAGACCAGGCTGATACTGGCTGTTTCACTGGAGTTGGGATCCGAGGAACCTTAGGTCCCAGACAGATGAGCCTGCCATATCTTGTCAATGGAAGGGGAGGTTGGCACCTTTTGCTGGCCCCCTCTTTCCTCTGGAAATCGCTGCCACCACCACTGCCTGGGGAGCAGTGGTGGAGCTGCTTCTTTGTCCCAGTCAGTCCATTGCTTGACATTACTGTAGGTGCACCTAGAAGGAGATGAGGCATTTAAGTCTCTTGGGCACCCTTCGGGACGGTTAGTGGTGGTCCACACAAGGTGTTTGGGATGGATATTCATGTGGTGAGAGAAAAAAGCAGGCAGTGCCACCTACTGATGGCTCGGCAGAGACAGCCCGCTGCTGCTAACAGATGTCCCCACAGCCCCAAGGAGCTCGGGCTGGAGTGGAGAAGGGCAGGGGGAGCAGACAGATGCGGTTTGGCGCGGAAAGAAGAATTACACAAAGTGCTTCTTTATTGTGAGACTGCTTCCCAAAAGGCCCAGATGTTATCCTGCACTTTTAAGAGTGAAGAAAGGATCTGTTAACAGGAACTCCAGAGCTGCTGGAAGCATAGAGCTGATACAATTGCAAACCCACTCTTAACTGTTCCTGTCCCTGGAAGGCACGCTGCACATCCTGGTGCTGAAGTCACCAAATAGTATTTTTTTCCCATTGAATTCCTTGGGATGGCAGAGGGTGTTCAACTTGCAAAGCTGCTGGCAGGAATGGCTTTCCATAAGGCAGATGTCATCACATAAGTTAGAAGGGCTACATTGTCCTTCCTTTTGAAAGTAGCATTCATAAAACTAGTCCCAGTCATTTGCTGAATGATTTCTATGGTTGCTTCTCAATTTTATGTGCCACATAAATCATTCCCGAAGACTGGTTTGAATTTCTGCCTTCTTTATGGGAGTTAATGACTTGCAACCCCATCCAGTTCCTCTGAGGAGAGCCCAGCACTGCTTCTTCTGCTGAGTGGCTTGGAGAGATCAGTGGTCACCACAGGATGCTGTGGGTATGGTCGAGTTCTCCCTTGCTGCTTGCCTTTTTTCATGGGAGCAACAATGAATGAACAAGGTCATTCTGGGCCATCAGTATCCTGGCCTGGAATTAGTTATGACTAGGCCAGAGTTGCAAGGGGGAAGCACATGGTTTTTATAACTTATCCTTTCATTCCCGCTGCCCCCCAGTGTGGGATAGCTAGGTAAATCTCTTCTTCCTGGTATCCACTGATAAGACACATGGGAATTTTTCAAAGCTGCACTAGGGAAGGTTGAGACCTGACATTAAGAAGGGTTGTCAAACACTGGAACAGGCTTCCTTGAGAGGTGGTCAATGCCCCAAGCCCATCAGTGTTAAGGAGGCATTTGAACAATGCCCTCAATAAGATCCTTTAACTTTTGGTCAGCCCTGAAGTGGTCAGGAAGATGGACCGGATGCTCATTTCCTGTCTCTTCCAACTGACCAACTGAAAAACCCTATCCAATCCTGTCCCTGAATCAGATTGTTGAGGGCCTTTTGCACATGCTCTGTCTTCTAGTTGCAGCCACGTTCGGGAAGGGCAGGCAGGGATGTGGTGGGTGGCCAGGGGGGAGGAGCGGACCCCTCGAAGGAGAGACCAGGCCTGGCATAGCTCTGCTCCTCTGCCTTTCTGCTCTCTGCATGGGCACAGCGCTGGTGGATTCAGGCAGCTGGCCTGTGCTTGGAGGTGTTGCAGGCCTGGTTTGTAAAGTATTTGTGTCAAATATGCAAGCTGGGCTTTTTAAAATATGTTTTTAATGGATTTTTGTGCCAACACGGTCATCTGAGGGTTCAGGTAGATGCCCCATGACATCTAACTTCTGCTGCCATTTTTAATTTGAGTGATGGCCATGAAAAACCTGGCAAGAACTAGTTCTCACAGGCACTGTGCTAATACTAATATTGACTCTAGACTAATTTTAAATGACTTGTTATTTTTCATCACACTCAGCTGAACTACTCAGTTTAGGTAATAGACACCAAACACGGGTATTTTATATTGTTTTAGGTCAAATTTGGAATGACTTAGTTTGGGAAGACTTGCCTTTTTCTTGGACTGTGTAGCTGCAGATAGACTCCAAGTTTATTTTAAAGCTTGCCATGATAAAGTTCAAAATGATATGACTCATACCTAAGAAAGAAGAATTATACAGATGGATTTATTATAACAAATCCAAGACAAGCTTTTCTGAACATGTGATGCACAGAGGTTATTTGACAATTTTGTAATGCAAAGTCATGTCATGACAAAGGGTTAAACTTGTGGTGGAGTGGAACTGAATGCCAGTGGCTGGGGGTGGAGGTCAGGGGAGCTTCTGATCTGGCTATTTACAAGATAATGAACTATGCCTCCAATGATATCAGCCTGTTTCCATTGAAATCGTGGTTGTATGAGTGATCTATTTGTCTTCACTGGAAGGCTTTACAAGAGTAGGCTGCTTGTGTGACTAAATATTTGCAGGGTTGGGCCTTGAGCTTGTGCAGTGCAATGCAAATTCAAAGTGCTGTAAATGTTTTTAGTAGAAGAATTTTCCACTTCAGAGTATAAGGAAAGCAGGGAGAGTGAAAGGGAGATAACGTTACTAAATCATAAGATTATAGCCAACATAATATGTGTCAGAACAGCAGGTATGTATGGATATGTATACACACATATACCTCTAAAATATATGGAGATATCTGCGGATACATGGATATAGCAACAGACATGGGTAAATGCACAGTGTCTGTTTCTTCGTACGACATTCCAGTTTTTCTATTAATAAAATGTTTAGTAACGTGTTTCATAATAGTGCCAGGAGTGAGATTCTTGTACTTTTTAGTACAAGAGTTTAGTGCTAATCATAATATTACATTTATAAATAAAGCCTAGGAAGAACTGTGAATTTAGGGTTTAATATTTGAATTATCCACTGCTTGCTCTTGGTTTCAATATCCAGCAGCAGACAAAATCCTGCCTCACAGCTGTCTGCACACAGGTTGGGTCTCAAAAGGTTCTGCATGGTGCAGGGGATGCTCTGTGTGAGTCTTTTTCCAGTGAAACTCTGCACTTTGCAGGGCTCGATTGCTAAATTTCAATGGGAGAAAATCAATTTACTTCTCATGTGCCATCTCGGTATATTCTGTAGCAGGGAAGTTGGCATTGGATTGATCTGCAGTAAGTTTAGACATTGAGTTCCCGGAATTCCCAGGTTCCCTGCATGTTACAAATTTACATGTGCTTTTGGGCTGATTGGCAATATGTAAAAATATTTTAAGATATATATTTTTAAAAAATATAAAACATCTTAAAATATAGATGCAAATATTGTGTGTATACTTTAGATATCAGAACAGGCATATACATATATGTCATATAAAAATATATGTATATATGCACTTGTGTGTATAAGTATGTATATTTATATATGCATATACCATCAGCAATGAAGGGAAATTTTTAAAACCTGAGTGATTAACAAATCGTAAAGTGATGGAAATGTCTCAAATCATGCATTGAAAAATCGCAGCTGTATCAGGCCGTGCTGTTGATCTCTGCTCTTGCAGGGATGGACTGTCTGAGTGCTTCAAGGATGAAAGGTGAATCCAAGGACTGGTTGCCTGAAAATATTACATTAACTGAGCAATAAAGTAGCTTCTCAAATATGCTGTTCTGGTTTTGAAACATAGGAGCTCAAGCAAATGGCTCCTCAAAAGGCCAGTAGGAGCTTTTTATTTCCCCCGGGCACCAAAACACTACAAAATACAGTCACAACACAACCAGTTTTGATTAAGCAACTCTGTGTCCATGCATTTTTGAAAAGAAAGGCTGTGTCAAGTGTTGACTGCTGTCACTCTTCATACGTGTGAGATTGTATTTAATTGCACTTTTCTATTGTGGGCAGCAGTTGGGTCCTACTGTAGTCGGAATTAAACGAGAATAGCAGTCCAAATTAGAAGAGAGTTAAGTTTCTGAACTTTACTTCTGGTGTAATGCAGTTGAGCCTGTCACTTATCTTACAGCTGGTAACAGTGTGCTTGAAGTTCACATTCCTGGACTCACAGAAATCTCATATTCATTATAGAAAAAAGGGGGAAACTGCCAGTTTTTGTGCTTGTAGAGAAAGAGAAATGCTCACAATGTGTTGTAATTTTTAGGGAAATGGTATGATCTGTACAGGGGCATTTTGCCCTCCAGCAATCCTGCCACAGCCCGGCAGCAGAGCCGAGCTGAGCCAGCAGAGCCCCAGCTGGGGATAGTGGCTGGAGAGCTGTCTGGAAAAGGTGGGTCCTCCTGTTTGTGACTGAACAATCTCCATAAAGGAAATGTAACACTTTGGCAATGGTTCTGATTTGACATTATTTTTCTGGAAGTCCAGCCAGAGTGTCTGCACCAAAGCAGGAGGGCTCATCGTTCGCACAGACTTACCCTGCTGATGACAGCTTAATAAGCTTCTTTATTTTGTGTTTTTATTCAGTAAGCTTGTTGGCTTTTGTGTAGAGGCTGACCTCTGCTTTTGCCCTCCTCTGCTGCCCCAGCTCCTCTGAAAGGGGCACCTCTGTCCCCATAATTTGTAGTAAAAGGGAATTGTAAAGGGAGGTGAACTGGCCGGCTGTAGGGACACGGGCTTCTACAATGCAGTATAACTTTCACAGGGGCTGACCCTGTATGCCCAGCATGCCTAAAAACTGTTGGGAGTCAGTGGGAATTTTGGGTGCAGAAAGACTAAACCAGGACTGAGCCTTTACGACTGAGAAAATCCAAACGGCGAGGGAATAATTTGGTAAACGGGGCTACTCGAAAGAAATGAATTATGGCACATGATGTGAGAACAGGTCAACATTTCATATCTGGCATACATTTTTCTAAACAGACAGAAAGGCATCCCAGTATTGTGACTGTTTGCTATTAGATTCTACACAAAATATATTGGGGTGGCATTTGAACGCAGTGACTCGAGATAGCAAAAAGATGTGGGATGGTATTTCTTTCCATTCATTTAATTGGAACCATACTGAAAAAGCGTATGAAAATCATCACTCTTCAGTATGTCTGAAGGGTAGCTTTGTGACGCTGAGAATGATGTCCAACCTAATAGAATTTCAGATAGAGGAGATATTTTGGCTCATCTTTTGCTTCCAGCTATATTCAGTTTCCCCGTGTGGTTATTTTTCTTGTTATTGTATGCACCAGCTATCTGTTTCTTACTTCACTGTCTGGGAATACAAACCATTCTGTCTCATTTCTGACCTTAAAATGGATTGGACAAAAACAAAAGGAAGTTAAAAAAAAAGTGGTTTGGGTAGTACCCTTGTACTTGTTTCTTGCGTTGTGTAAGTCAGCTTTTTAAACGAAAGACCTCAGTATTGCTGCCTGGGAATGTTTTGCATCTATATATATTTTGTATTTTGTAACATCTGTGTGCTGGGTGGACATTCATCAGGAGGGGATGAATGTAACCATTTCAGATGCTTAACTGGCTGTTGGGACTTGCCCAGTTTGTAATCATGGTAATTGCACATACAAATATGGCCATGTAATTACAAGTGCATTTTTGCATTTAGTTTCAGGAGTTCATCTAGAAAAATAGAAATGCGGCCCAATAAATCCTTTATATCTCAGACTTAGTTGCTTTTATAACTTTATATAATTATGTAGTAACACTGTATCTGGAGAGGTTTCACTTAAGTAAAATCAATAAGGAGCGCAGGTTAGATGATAGATACAGTCAGATACTTGGGCAGTGAAGACTTTTGCCAAGGTACAAACCGGACACTAAAATGAAAGAATTAAGAGCAAAGTTCCAGCTCTCTGAAAGCAAACCTGTTATTATTACTATTGACATTCATAGGATCGAGATAGACACAAATAGGTACTGTAATTAATTTTGACTCATGTGTTCATATGCACATAAATAGATAGTGAGATTAATTTATTTTCTGTGTAAATGTATATATTATTACATTTTTATTATATTAAATATATGTATTATTATTATTATCGTATAATCAAAAGGAATGGATAATTGTTGTTTGTCTTCTGTGTTTCTATACCTGGAGCAGTTTTCACAAATGTTGACAATGTCTGATGGAGACTGATACCTTTTTTGTATTCAGTGTTATTGTGAACCAACAGTTACTGCAATACTGTAATTTCCCAGTCTGGATTGCTTGCTGATTTCCCTTATGGCTTTTTTCCCAGTGGATAGTATTACTGTGCTAGAGGCAAGAGCTGAATTCTGCGGATGATACAGAAACAGATGCTAGATTTTGACACTCAGAAGTGAGGGCTTTCAAACCTGCCGAGCGTCATCCCGTTTCCTTAGTGTGCCTGCACAAACGAGGGGTGGGAAGTAGCTGGTAAGGACTGCAGAATCCAACCTTCCCTGAGAAAATAATATATATTGTAGTAAATATTCTCATTTAATTTAACTTTTGGTTAGCAGAGATAGCTTAAACAGTTGTGCTGATGTGATCCTCTAAGATTTAACTCCTGGCATTCAACTGCACAAAAATGGTGTCACGGATGATAAGGAACAAACCCAAGTCTGGTCTGAATGGCTCTAGATGGAGAAATTATTGCTGTTGATATCTTTGTCATGGTTGTGGCAGTAGAGAGGAAGGTCGGTTTTCCTATTTCAAATGTTCATATCGGCATCTCTCACAAATCCTCTTTTTGGCATGTTTTAAAATAAAATCTTCTAGCTCTTTTTTTTTGTTTAGGTTAATGTCCATGTTTAAGCAGCTGTTTTGAAATACAGTGCCATTTTTACACCAAGAAGAAAAATTGTTTACTTCTTTTACATTTTTTGGCACCCTTTTTTCCTTTCAATGTAGACAGCTACAGTCAGAACTAGCAGCATGGTTCATAACAAATCCAGTATTTGCTGACTTTAGCCTGGTCTTTGCTTTTCTGCCTGGGGAGGTCACAAGCCGTAAGAATGTGCTGGATGCTGGGATCTGCTCGCAGGGGCTGTGTGCAGCCTCAGCTGCTCCCTCTGGCCACGGCACTCTGCTTTCCTCATGATTTGGGATTGGTCCCTGTTCTGGTCTGCCTAAGCCTGGCTTCCTCTGCATGGCTATATCCAAGTGCCCTCGGCAGAGAGGAACCCCCTGTCATCTTCCCTGAGCTTTTTAAAACGACACAAGATTTGAAAAATCAAATTGCTCAGGGCAAGGCGGTAGAGGAATAGCAGCAGGGCATTTTTTTAAGGCTGCATTTTCACACCAACCCTTTTACTGTATGTTTTATTTGACTGGGGGCAGAGATTACATTTAATTTTATTTCATGTGCATGCTGTTCTGGCTGGAAAGTTGTGATCAGATCCTTATCTGGCTCATTTAACATCCTCTCTGCCAGGGCTTGGCAGGGAGTTCATAAAAGCCTGTCCCCCAGCCCGTCAGACATTGTCCCGCTCCATAAAAAGCAAGACAATCTCTCCTCCACAGTCTTTAAATATTCTTGTGCTATTATTTGTGCGAGTGGAAATCATTCAAATATCCTTGGAAAGCAAATAAAAGAAGAAACTGGAGTATGGCTGAAATTGCCATTTAAATGTTTTTAAATTGTAGAAGCTACTGGCAAATAGTAGTTTGGAGTATTTGCCCTGCTTTAATGATACTATACACAGAAATTTATCAGGTATAGTGAGAGGCAATTTCTGGCTGGGGAAAGATAAATGTTGGCTTTTCAATTGCTTCTCAGGGTGCTGTGTCATTGAAATACACATTGCCACTCAAGGCACAAAGAGAAGTCCTGTGGAAAATGTCATTAAAACTATTTTATAATATTTTTTAAGCATAAAGTCAGTATTATTTAGCCAGGTATTGCATAGGTTAAATTATGTTTCCTCAGATAGTTTTCTGTTTCTGCATTCATAGGTATTTTAAATTATTATTATTGTTATTGTTATGTTTTGTCTTATACATTTGTCACGGGGTTGACCTTGTCTGGGTGCCAGGTACCCACCAAAGCTGCTCTCTCACTCCCCTCCTCAGCTGCAGAGGGGAGAGAAAATACAACAAAAGGCTTGTGGGTTGAGTTAAGGAGAGGGAGAGATCACTCAGCAATTGCTGTCATGGGCAAAACACTTGACTTGGGGAAAAATTAATCTAGTTTTATCAAATCATAGTAGGGTAATGAAAGAGAAAGCCAAATCTTAAAAACACCTTCCCTCTGCTCCTCTCTTCTTCCTGGGCTCCACTTCTCTCCTGATTTCCCTGCCTTCTTTCCTGAGCAGTGCAGGGGGATGGGAATGAGGGTTGTGGTCAGTTCATCAAATGTTTCTGTGGCTCTTTTCTCCTCAGGGGAGGACTCCTGAGAGTCTTCCCCTGCTCCAGCATGGGGTTCCTCCCACGGGAGACAATCCTGCATGAGCACTCTGGTGTTGAGTCCTTCCCATGGGTTACAGTTCTTCACGAACTGCTCTAGAGTGGGTTGCTTCCACTGGACAGAGTCCTTCAGGACCAGGCTGTTCCAGCAAGGGCTCCCTGCGGAGTCACAAATACTGCCAGAAAACCTGCTCACAGCCTCCTTTGGGAATCCACGTGCCAAGGTGTATTACACTGATGTTGCCTGATTGTGATTGTTTTCAGCTCTACGGCTATTGCTACCAAGACAGCAATGACATCCCAGACACACTGACAACCATCACTGAGCTGGGCTCGCCTTTAGAGATGATTCAGCTTTTACAGACTTCCTGGGAAGACAGGTTTCGGGTGAGTAACAACTGTTTTATAAGGACTTCAAGGAGAACGAGAAATAAATAATATTATGAAGCAGGGGTTGGTTACTCTTCAGCACAACTCACATTTATTAAACGTTTGTTTTGCGTACGATTACATCTTGGTTTAGAAGCAGTATTTAGCACTCCCCTTCTGCAGTGTTTAAGATACTGTGTTATTTTGTCCTTCGATGTTATCTAATTGTAACCAGTTATATGGTTATTACATGAGATCTTGAAACATTTCTTACTTGTTAAAGCTTGGGGCCCAGGATTTTTGGCATTGTGCTCTGCAACTGGGATTTAAACAATAGAAGGATGTTACATTTCTCTCCTGATCCTTATCATAGGTTTGTTTTATAATTGTTTTCTACTGCTTCCTGCTCTGTTCATTTTTTCCTGGGGAAAGAGTGAAACAAATGTACACAAATCTCAAACCCAGTTTGTCCACCGCACTGGCAATTTACCAGGAGCACGAAGGTCACACTTAATTTGTCCAAAATGAAGCCAGACTGCAGCAATGCTTTGATCAAGACAGCGCTGTCTCGCTTGGTGTATGTGGGGATGTGTCGTTGTCTGAGGTTAACTCCCTAGGACGCTGAAAGGCAGCAGCAGTCTCCATCTGAAACACTTTGGATTGCTTGGCTACATCTGTGCCAGAAAATTAAAAGTGCGCCTGAGTGAGCTCCGAGTCGAAAGAGCAAGGTGCAGCCCACGGCTGTTGCATTCCTGCGCTCTCTGAAGGCTGCAAGCAGGATTCCCGTTGGAAACTGTCCTCGGGCCACGCTGCCTTCGGGATTGTGCCTGGGGACAGTGCGGGAGAACAGCCTCGGTCCTGGTCAGACCCGGCCAGAGACCATGCTAGCCAGTGTGCAAGTGGGATTACGTTTCTGTGCCCAGGAATGTTCCCTGGCAGAATTTATTTTACTCGTGCAGCTGCAGCAAGTGTGTTCCCTGCGCTGAGCTGCAGCTCCCTTTTCCTGAAAGAAGCGCAGTGATAAGCACTTGATAAGTAGTGAAGGTATTCAGGAAGGTTCCCAAAACACAGGACCACCTGCCTTTAGCTCATCTCATCCAGGGAATGGAAATAATGGACTGTGACAGAAATTATGTGCAAAATAAATGACCAAGAAATATTTTAGATTATGGGTAATGAACAGAGAAGTTTCCTTCCACTGTGGATATTTCTGAGCAAGCAGTTGCAAAGGGACATAAAGGAGAATTAGGTGAAGATGCTGAGCTGGTTCACAGACTTAGAATTACAGGTGAAACATTCCTGTGGTCACTGTAATAAAGCCTTAAATAATGTCATTCTCATTAGTTTGTCTAGGATGCAACTAACACAGAAAGCAAGGAAATAAAATTGTGTCTTCTTGATATGTGAGACTTGTTTGTGATCCAATCCTGAAACTGACTGCATAAATCCATGGGGATATTCCTACAAATGATAATTTCCTCATGTGGAGGGACTCAGCAGTAAGCTGAGTAAGCCAGAGGTGTGTGACACAGAGCAAAGCCTTCATCTGTGTGCTTAAAGCTTGTTGTAAGGGGGTATTTGCAGTCCCAGCCTGCAGCAACAGGCAGAGCCTGTTGGGGCTGGTCACAGAGGTTGCTGGGATCAGGGGCTTTTTGGTATTTAAGAAAAGGCAATAATTCTGGCTGACAACCTGTGGGTTTGTTCAAGCTAAATTCTGGGTTTGTTGGCATTTGAAGATCCCTATGTTAGAGGTTAGCTTGGGCTGGATGTGCTTTTTCTATCCAGTGTATCGCTGGATGACACATACGTGAGTTCTGTGTCCTTCCAAGGGGAGGTAAGGGTGGTCAAGTTTGGCATCCCATAACCAGGCCCACACCTACAAACATCTCCATGTGAACTATGGTATCCTGTCAGTAGGAGAAAAATATTCTTGTCTGGTGAACCAGGAGAAAGGATTATGTAGAAGCATGAGATGGTTCTAATGTCCCACAAGTGGAGGGTCTGTGAGGGATAACTTCAGCTATGCTCAGCTCTCTTATCAAGGATGCGTTGAGACGCACCCTTGAGTGTATTGTTTAAGCCCCAAGATTGAATTTGGATCTTGCTACTTCAATGCACATACCCTAACACTGTATTTTAATAGAAAACAAAGATTATATATAAAACAGTAAAAAGTCTGCTAAACTGAACAAGACCTTTTACTTCTTTAATGCATAAAATAAAAGTTCCAGTATTTAACTGTGTTCATATTACTGCTACATTTGGATTAATAGGTTACATAGTGGACTCTAAAGGAATGCATGAATTGAAAACAGGACTTTGGTAAGGGGGCTGAATTCAATGTTCATCAGGGTTGCTGTCTAGTAAGAGTTTCTAACCTGCAGTGGAAAAGTGAAACATCAGCACAGAGCTCCCACCTCAGGCTCAGAGTGGTGCATGAGGACCCACCAAGGCAGACTCACTAAGGCAGACAGACATATGCACTTACCCTGAGGCAGGGCAAAGAGTTACACTGGACCTGGGGAGCTCCTCTTCCTGGGAATTTGCTTCCTTCTCCCTTGGAAAAAGGAAAACATCAGAGGAAACAGTGGAAAAAAATTATAAAAACAGTCAAGAGGCAGGATCAGTACAGAGGCAATACAGACACTGTCTGCAGTTGGAGCTCCAGGCACGGGTGCAGGGCGGTCCAGCCAAAATTTCCAGACCTGGAGTTTGTAAAAGAGCAGGATCAGACTGTGTGGTCAACGCCTGTGCGTAATGTGTTATTAAAAGTTAATGCTTTTATTTCTGTTAAAAGTAAGAATAGCAACAACGAGCCCTGCTTCAAGAGTAGTGTGGGAAAGCACTTGTAAAGAAGCTTATTTTTGTTTCAAGTCTCTCAGGGTTTTACAATCAGCTATGTTAATCCTGTGCAAAATACCTTGGTTGCAACATTCAGTTTTGAGGGTAAGTTATAATGCTTATATTAAGTAATAAACTTATGAACATATCTTCAGCTAAAGTGGATTTGTTGTATACTTTGCACTGAGAAAGTAATGTGAGGCACCCATGTTTTTGTGTTTCAGATATGTCTCAGCTTAGTTCGGCTTCTGCATTATTTAGCTCACTCTCCTCTTGGCTCGGTGACATTGCTGGATTTTCGCCCTCGGCAGTTTGTGATCGTGGATGGGGAGCTGAAGGTGACAGATCTGGATGATGCCAGCATTGAGGAGAGCTCTTGCACCAGTAACAGCGACTGCTTCATGGAATTCCCTGCAAGAAACTTCACTCTGCCCTGCTCGGTTGAGGGACGGTGTCAGAGCATGAACGAAAAGAGGAATCTCTACAATGCCTACAGGTCTGTGATCAGATAAAGTTGTATAGAATTAAGAGTGGGCCTAGAGCTCCAGCATCCTTTACAGTTATTCACATCAATGAGCACATACTGTCTCAGAACCAATACCCAGCAGAAGTGAAGCCATGAATAATGGTTTCATTTGTGAAAATACATAGCATTTATAACTTCTGAAATGTTTTGCATACTCTGAGCGTGATTCACCGCTCAGTCTAATTGTGTGTTGGTTGAAGCCCACTGAATGCTTCACTCAAGTGGAGATTTCCATAGGAGTGAAGCAGAAGCACTTATGGAGCTGGGGGCCCACAAGCTCTGTGGTGAGACAGTTCCAGCTCTTTGGTGAGTTAAGAGGGGTCATCACATATTTTGCACCAGCAGCTGAGCAAAGAGCTGGCTTCAGAGGCAGACTTAGAACTCAGTTCACATCCTGCCCTCTGGCTCAATGCTCCCTGCCTTGCTGGAGCCTGCCGTGGTAGGGTGATAACAGCCCTGGGGCTGCCAGAACCACCCTTAGTTGCTGACAATCTGGGGTCTAAGCCCAAACCTTTTAAACAAGGGATGTGCTGTGGCCCCTGGTCTGTGTCAGCAGGTGCTGGGGGACTTGCTCCCAGTGCTGTGCCCACAGTGGGGCACACGTGGCCGATGGGCCATGCGGGACCAGTTGGCCATTCTGAAGGAAGTGTTCAGTGATTGCAGCCATCTTACAAATTTGATTCTAAAGGTGTGTCCAGATCTACAGCTGGGTCCTTCTGGGTGATGGCTTTGTGGTCTTGGCTCTCCTCCGTCAGCCATCACTCCCCCAGAGGGCTGTGTGGGGTGCTGGGAGAGCCACATCACTGCTTTCCAGGGCGCCAGCGGCAGATGCTCAGTGCCGTGCTCTGCCTGCCATCTCCGCTCCGTCTGATGGGCGCTGCTGGGACAGGCGGCCGCCTTGGCTGATCCAGATAGGAGGATGCAGATCTCAGAGCAGTGCCATAATGGTGTGCTCATTTCTTAGGCTTCCCTTTCAAGTACCATGCCATTCACTGCCTTCCAGACCACAGTGAGGAGAGGCTGCTCCAAAGAGAGCCTTCTGCTGTGGTCGCAGGGCGCTCACCAGCATGTGTGTCACATTAGCTGACCACACTGAAATGGGCTGCGCCACATGACAGCCATCTGCAGTTGTGCAGCGCAGTATTTAGTGTGTCCTGCAAGATTTTCCGTTTCCATTTGCTTGGCTTAAAGATCTTGCTTAGCTTGCTAGCTCTTGGTTAAGACTGTTTTGCTGTTTCTGGGTAGGAAACCTTTAATAGGCACTCATCCCTCTCGGCTGTAAATGGGGACACGTCTGTGGTGTGGTGGGCTTGTGGCAGGTTGCTGGTCACGCTGGAGGAAGTGGTCTTTTTCTAACGCAGTTTTTAGTATTGCCTTTGATCTGCTCTCAAGAGTGTATTTCATGCACAGTGCCCCACTGTTCTCAGCCCCTGCTTTGCCTTAATCCCATAGAGACAGGGGAGTTTTGTTGAGCGGTGGATTTGTGGTGTGGGAGGCTGTGACCACCCATGCTAAGGTGTTACAACAAACCCTGTGCACTTGTCTTGGAAGGTGAAATCCTCACTTCATTGGGATAGGCTGCTAAATTTGTTATTTTCATAGGTGCACTCTGTTGCTCTAGGCTTAGAGGTTGCCCTCTGATGCTGTTAGATAGAAGTCAAAAGCAGCAATATGTCAAACAATGCATAAACCCCTCGTAATTTTAAAACATAGCACGCCCTAGCCTTGAAAGCATACTTAAGTCTATCTAGCTGGTTTCTTTATGAGGTAAATAATTAAAGGAGAGAAAACATTTGGGAGAAACCTCTACAAGAACTGGCCCATCTTGACTTTCAGGTGGTTACCTCCTGTCACAAATGTGTCTCACTGTGTTTTCCTCCAAATGTTTGGGGGAAGAGTTTTCAAAGCACTGGACACTTTTAAGGGTAAACATAAGTAATATTTTGAACTGTTAACCAATGGCTGAGATGAATTCTCCATCAATGAGAATTCTTAAATTAGGATCAGATAATTCTCAAAACGAAACAATTTGTAGAAACGAATTTAAAAGGATCTGACAGTCTGTGTTATGCAGATCACAGGGGATGCCACTGACCCTGGAATCGATACATAACAAATGTTCCTGCAATTAAATTGTGCTGGCTCCAGTGTCTATATGTGTCAGGATTTCACATGTGGGTGTTTGCAGTAGAGCAGTCGTATGTTTCTGTAGCCCTGTAGCTACGGAAGAACAATAACCTCTATGACTTGCTTCCAGCCAGCATTGAGCAAACTTAGTGACAGCTACTGAATTTTTGCAAAGAACTATTCACGATCAGTTGGACTCTGCTTTAGGGATAATCTCTAAGCAAAGACAGTGAGACAAATTATTTGTTACAAATGTTGTGCTGCTCTTCAGATTTCTGTGTGTATTTGACTGTTTCATACTCATCGTCAAGGAAACCTACCAGTGGATTATCCCACTTGGGAAAATCATAAACACTGTTTTTGTTAGGGATGAAAAAGGGAGTTATATTCTCAAAGAAATATTCACTGTGTAAGTAGAGTGTCAGCTCAATAATACTTGCATCTATGATCAATCTTTGGTATCAGTAACTGAATTTTCTAATTTGTGCTTATGTAAAGCATCTGTTTGTCTCTCTCCTGAGCATGAGTCCCTGGGGGTTTTCATTCGACCGTGTGGTCTCTATATATGAAAAATTGTTTACTTTGAAACTTAGATGTGAAGCAGGGTAATATCCCAATTGTGTTCCTGTTCTTTTCATTAGTTAATATTTATATCCAATAATTCTGTTTATATTGTCAGATCCTGACCTGTCCATCTCCATCTTAGGTTTCTGTGACACTGAGTTTGTTGCAATAGGTAGTAGTATTGGTGGAGTAATAGAACTCTAAAGGAAGAATATGAAAATTAAATGTACTTCAATGGATGGTAAAGGCATATTGTTTTTTCTTTTGTAATAAAACGTATTAAAATGGAGTTGTGGAATCTCCTTCTCTGTAGACATTCAAAAGCCACGTGAACACAATCCTAAGTAACGTGTTGTAGGGGTCCCTGCTTGAGTGGGGAGGCTGGACTAGCTGACTGCCCGTGGTGCTTTCCAACCTCACTCATTCTATGATTCTGTGATTCTGTGATTCTACATCCATCAGTGAATCCCTACATGAATGCATCTTGAGTATAGATAAATGATAGGAACAGAGAGGACATTCTGTATTCCAGAACCATTAAAACAGTAGAAGGTGGCTTGCTCCTGGCAATTAATTTGAAAGTCTAAGAAAACTGTAGTAAAGGAAATAGTAATTTCAGTTATTAGAAATCAACAGGAATTTCATTTATGCACTTTCAAGGTTTGAAAAAAAGCCAAACCCAAGACTTATGGAGTTGATGGCATCCTTTTGGTTTGTTAAAGTACAGAAAAGCTTTGCAAATAGTCACAATTCACGGGGCTTCAGAGCAAATTGCTGTATTAATGGAACATTTACAAGTAGGTACAAGGCAGCCTTGTATGTAGCAGCATGGTCTAGTTATGCCAGACAGCTTTGTGAATAGTCTCAGCTATGTATTTATTTGAGTATAGAATACCATTATATTTCCTGAATAGGTCAGTGGCATATAAGCAATAGGAATTTCATTCCTTATGATGTTCAGGAATTACCAGACGTTTGTAAACTCTTGTCAAAAAAAAAAAAAAAAATTTCAATATCGGTTACTTTTCTGTTGCAGGTTTTTTTTTACCTATCTTCTTCCACACAGTGCTCCATCCTCACTGAGACCATTACTGGATAAGATAGTCAATGCAACAGGTAATCACAATAAACACGGTAATGCCAAGTATTTGCTTTTTCAGTGTAACTGTTTTGTTTGGAAGGGCAGGGTGCTGCTTTTGTGCTCACTGCAATAGAACCAGATTGTTTTTCTATCCAGGATAAAATTGCTCCTGTACCAAGAAGGCGAGAATGGGCCCATACACCAGAGAAATCCTATTTTTAGATTTTATCTAGGCTTCACGGAGGTATTTGTTTCATTCTGATGCCTCAGCACTGAGGTGAACTGCATCAGAACGCAATTCCTTGAGGGGTCTGGAAGAACTTCTGTCCCTGGAAAGGGAAATTTGAATCATAAAACCCAGGATACTTTCTCATTATCAATGATACCAGTAGTGTTTTATACCTCAGAAGCTGGAGGCACAAATGGCATTTCCATAGATCTTTACTGATTACCAAGGGAGTGCCTTTGAGACAAGAGTAGTTGGCTGTAAAACTGATTTGAGGGTTTTTCAGTGCCTTGCTCCAGTGTGCATCTGAGGGGGAAATGACTGATGCTGGGCTATAGCTAATGAAAAAGCAAAGCTTTGGAGTTCTCTGTATTGGCTGACGTTGATCCCTTGTGGGAAGTTCTCCTCAGTGCTTTCTGCCTGCAGGCCTGGCGCTACCACCTGGACAAACCAGCCTCTGGAATGCCTGGGTCATGTCAGGTGTGAAGCCTGACTTGTAGGAGCTCAGGGATTTCCTGCCCACATCACAACCCTGCCAAGGAGCAGGGCACCACGGGGCTCCCATGCTCAGGGCGGCTTTCAAATGAAACCTTGTTTTGTCCTGTGCAGGATGCTTCTCATCGAAGTCATTCTTTTGCTTTGTTTTAAAGGAGAACTTCACTGGGGAATAGATGAGACAGCTGCTCAGCTGGAGAGAGTTTTGAATCTGTATAAGAGTGGGGAGTACCTGCAGAACACAACCCGGATGCCGAAAGCTGGTAAAGTCGTCTTTCTTGAAACTTAAAATCCGAGACTTTGTCATTTTTTTGAGGTTTGCAAGGGAAAATGTGCAGAAAACTAGGCTCAGTGGTCCTTGAAATCATGCATGTGATAGTATTTCATCTGCTTTTTGCTTCCTGGGAGCCTCCTGTAACCGTCCTCATTAAGTGATGTGTTTGGGCAACCATAAGTGTGAGCAGGCTGTAATGGGAATAAGGAGATCCAAAGGGAGTTCTCCATGACAGATTTATGGAAAATGTGTTTCATCACATCCACACACTGCTGTTGTAGTATCAGAACCTGCCTGAACGTATACTGGGGAGAATCCAATCATGAGGCTGTAACCTTCCATGGATTTCCTGGGACTTAAAGGAATTTCTTGTAACATAAGCACTTGTAGATTGGAAGAATAAAATTTTTGCTTCCTTTGCAAGACAAAATAGTGTGTCCGTCAGCTTCTGCTAACAATAGAACAAAAAGATAGAAGAAAGGACAGGATGAAAACAAGGCTGAATAATAGTATCTTTTCCATAATATGTCTGTATGCTATTCAAGCTGTGGTATGAAGTGGTGCATGTTCTTCCTAGAAGGATAGCTGTGGAATTGTACACATCAAAGAATATTATGTGTGCTGGAAATGACCGCTAAGCCCAACAATTGTAAAAGCTGTTTTGCAAATTATTTTTGCGTACGTACCATGTTCATGTCAAACTGTCAATATAATTGACTGCAAGTTGATAGGAAGATTATGGCTTTGCTGCAAAAGCTCAGTAAAGAGGGAAAGATGGGTTCTAAATGAAGATGAATGTTGGCACAGGGGGTTTGAAAAGTTCAGTGAAGCATGAAAAAGAGACACAGGAGCCAAATTCATTCTGGTTGTTGCTCTGTTAACCTCAAAGGGCCGTGATACCAGGGATGAATTTGACCCACTTATCAGAATAATTCAATATTTATTTTGTTGTAAAATTGGCAGGAAAATCGTTGCAGGTGTTCATTTAACTTTCTAATTTTCAGCTTTTCATCACAATCTGTGCTGAGTGATACCTGTCAACACAGCAGAATTATTTTCAGCAGTACAATCAATAGTACAAACATGTCCTTTGTTGAAGAAGTGCCAGGAGAGCTGAAGTTGTTCTATGATTCTGGTTGATTCCAGATCTCACTGCTGTATCAGGACAAGGTGAAATTTTTGAATTTTAGAGGTCTGTCATGTTTATAAAGACTCTCAAGGAGAGAAGCTTTGGACAGCAGTAGCCAATGTAACAGTGCAGGTTTCCACTGATGTGGAGCAGAGCTCTGTGTATATTTAGCTACTGTAATAATTACACATTTTTGTGTTCATTTAATTCTGTAGAGTCCCAGATAATATAACAGAATCCACTGCCCATGTCCATGGTTAGTAGTGCCCTGCTCTGCAAGGAGCTCTTTTTATTTGCAGGACACTGCTCATGGACTTAGGCACTTTACAGGGTGACCAAAGATGTTGGGAATCTGTAGAAGCTTTGTAGGGTTTTTGTATTGGATAATGTACATTAAATACCATGAGTGTAATATTGAATTCCTTGATAGAAAAAGGTTCTCAGCCAGGGGCAAGCCTGAGGAATTGGGTATCTTACTGGAAATTACACTTAGATGTGTTCTCAGACTTAGCTGCCATGCATTAAGATGTGCAGGTCTGTTTCTTGGTTGTTCTAAGGCTACTTTAACCAAACAGAAAAGATATTGCAATTTATTTCTGTTTTAAGACTCCCTTTCCTTGCCAGGCAAGTATGAAGAAGTCATATCATGAGGGTTAAAATGTGCCTGCATACCCACTTGTATCATTTTAATTCCAACCATAATCTTTCCCCAACTGATATTTGACTGATACTTGATATTAGTATTGTGGTGGAATTGGTTTTTAGTATTTTCAGTCCAGAGATTATGGAATTAGAAATTACTAATTAGAATTTATTTGGAGATGAATGAGGAATTCTCCTGTGGTACAATGAAGTTGCAGGAGAGAGTGACAGGTGTCCTGGAAGGGAGTGGTGTCCAGGGAATCAGCCTCTTCCACTGGCAGGACGTTACAGCTGAGATGGCATCCTGACCACCGAAACCAAGGCTGAACAGCTGAGCAGATGGAATCTTTTGCATAAATCTTGGTAGACAGGGATGGAAAGGAACAACTGTGATATTTTCCCAAGCTGTCAGTTGAGATCCTGCTTTGGCCCTGTTTGGACAAAAAAATATTTTTAAGATTGCGTGATTCTAGAAAATGTTTTCTGTGTTGCTCTGCTGCATAGAGAAAGTTCAACAAAGGTGTTTTTCATGCAGTGCTAAGTTAAGATAAAATTAGAGATGATCGTTTGGTTCTCAGGCCGGATTGGAGTTAATCAGCTTTGCATTCATACCCCAGTGTGTGCCAAGATGGGGGAGGCAGAAGTTTGTATCCATTTTGCTCCATATGATGGAAATCTCACAAGGTGACTCACTCCCGGGATTTTCGCTCTCACAAATAGTAGAAATGACAAGAATTTGTGATGCCAGTCTCCTGGAATCTAAAGGTTTGTGACAAAATAAGTCCTTTCTGGTGCACGATCTATTTTGAAATCCGAAAAGAACGGGAGGAGAATTCGGATCCAAGAATTTTAGGGTTTTGTTTTGTTTTGGTGTTGAAAAGAAACTACAGAAGGTTCAGGTGGTGGTGCTTTAGGATTTGTCTTAGGTCTTAAATGCTTGGAACTATGCACTGTCTTGGACAGAGCATTGTAAATGCATACTAGGAAAGATGAGATCATGATCTTGGGCAAGTCACGTAAGGCCATAACTAAAACATTAACATTGAGGAAACAGTGTGTTATCTATGTGAACTTACGTTTTTGAAAGGAAGACCTCCTCCTATGAACACCACAAGGTGAGAAAGGTGATATTGATAAGCAGTAGGGAAGTGACACGAAGAAAGTTCTTGTCAGCCCTAGAGTTCCCATAAATAAACTTTAACAAGATGACATAGTCATATTACAGAAGGTCTTGGATATTAAGCTTTCACTGTGCTTCAGTTGTAAAGATTTTATAGTGCTGTAAATTATATTATGCCCTGGACTTTGGTTTAGTATCCTAGAGTAGAGGCGTGGGAGACATTCGATAGCTGTGTATGTGTTCTGCAATCATAAATCACACTGCTGTTCATGTTGATATGGGAACATTGCAGCGTTTAAAACAACACCAGGAACAAATACTTTTATATTCTATTGGCCGTTGGCCTCTCGTGCTGGAACCCAGAAGAATGTGAATTGAAACATGAACCGTGTATTTCTTCTGACATATGTTATCTAAAAATGATTAAATCATTCCATTAATTATCCAGATTAAGGAGACTATAAAAAAACTACTGATGTTCATCAGTAAAATCATGCCCCAGTATCAACATTTTTATTACTTCAATCAAGTGACAGTGATTTGTACCAACTATCTGGCCCTTGAGCTAAGCCCCAGCCCTTCAGTTAGCTCAGAATTTACTCAGAAATGCGTGAAATCAGCTAACACTCATAAATCGGATAGCTTTGTTATTCATTAAAGCTAATAGATGACCCATTATTAGGTCTGGGGGTGTACAGGCCCACAGAAAGCTGTAATTAGCTGCTGATGTTAGCTGAAAGCACATTCTCAAAGCTAAAAAAAGCTGGAAGGCTGGACATAAAGCAAAGACACGTTGTGTTTTCCTTTGTCTTAAGACAATTTGGCAGGATTATGTTGTATGTAAATATTTACAGTACAACAGTGTTTTGAAAAAAATATTCTGCAGAGTCACTATAGCAACCTGCTTAGGAAATTGTAAATCCACCCAAGAATTATTGAAATCAGGAACAAAGTGCAGCCCAGATTCCTGCTCTATCTTAATATACTATAATAAATCTTACTAATCTTATATATTTTTAAATTATTTTTATACGTGTTCCTTCTGTGTCCCTTTCCCAGAGCCCTCAGGGCTGAGGGGGAAAGGTGCACAGGGCAGAAAGTCTCCCTTTACCCCCTGCCTTGCTCGGAGGGCTCTCCCCTCAGGAGCCAGGCAATCCCAGCACGCAGGCATACAGAAGCAGGTTCCTTTGCACTGGGAGGTCAGTGGGTCTGCGCAGCTGTGCAGTGACCACAACCAGGGGGTTGTTGCTCACTCGTATCTCCACCACTGTGCAAACCATTTGCCCTGTTCCCTGAGCAATGTGTTCTGCCGTTGCTAAACTTCTCTCTGTCCAGCTTGGCAGTGAACAGCAAAATACTTTCTGCTGAGGTCCTCAGTTCCCTTCCAGAACGCTAAAGAAGTTGCTGAGGGTCTTTTATAAATCCTGTGGACATTTATCTTCAAGTTTAAGTGTCCCAACACGTGACTGTAAGCAACTTCTGGCTTGTCCATCATCAGCATCATTGTTTTTATGACTGGGTGGACCACATGCAATGTTTAAGCATCTGTAGGATGATTTTGGGCTTGTTGCCTTCAGTAAATTGGTGTGTGCCACAGAGGTGGCTGTGGGTATGGAGCAGCTCCCTGGGATGTGGGGCATGAGGCAGGAAAAATGCTCCAGCTGTGTCATGTTAACAGGAATAAAATGTAAGGGAACATGTCGTTCCTCTCGTTATTTATTTGTGTTTCAGTGACAGCCTGCATACCGATTTAAATACGGCTCTACTGCCAGCACAATGGAAGTGCATAAAAAGAGACAAGGCTCGCCTCGCTCCCAGCCCGCGCGCAGGAAACTGCCAGAGGACCGAAACGCTCCCCAAAGGAGCAGGGCTATCTGCTGCTCTGACGGCAAAGCCGTGTCCTGCCAGGCCAGCCTGTCTTTCCAAACAGTTGGGATGCGTCAGGACTGATTGAAAGCAGAGGCCTGCGGGATAGGCCTGCCCTCTCGTTTCCTCAGACATCCCAAAAAGTCGCTTTCCGTAGCAAACTGTGCAGGGTGCTTTGTGGGGCCTGTTGTCAGAAGCATGTTTGAATGTGAGGTATTGGAACATGAGGAAAAGTTCGGCATAAAATGAAGCGTACTAAAAACATCAGTGTATTATTGTCTATTTTGAATCCAGTAGTGTTCTCCAAAGGCGCCCTGGGAATCGGAGGGGACTGTTTGTAGAGCAAAGCACTGCTCAATGCCACTTTTTGCTGATATTGGCAAGATCAGGCTCTTTCTGCTTACTCGTAAGCAAAGCAATTAAAAGCAATTCCAGAGTCAACTGCCAGCGCTCCTCTTGAGACTGAAGGAAAAAAGGAGGAAGGAAAGGGAGCAACATGATTTTTCTCTCAGGAATGAACATGGCTTCTTCTCTGTCATTGACCCACAGTGTATTGGCAGGTGATAAGAGAACTGGGCAAATCTCCAACAAGTAGCTGTAGTTGGTAGTAAAAATGCAGTCTGGCTGCTGTGGCTGAAATAAACGGTCATTAGGACTGATTAAAGTCAGATTTAGGGTGATTCAGACAGGCTAAAAGGGGGAAACCACAGGCGGTTTCACATAGTTTATTATATACTTGTGGAGCTCTTTATATTATTCAGTCTAGTACAGTGAAAATGACTATGTTTATAGATTGTACTCGGCTTTGGGACAATGCAGGTGGTTTTTGATGGGAAAAAAATAGAATAAGAATTTAAAACACTGGCTTTCTTTTATAGCTGTTGCATTGGTCAGTGATGCTGCAGATTGCTTTTAAAGATGCCTCTCTTACTTGTCACAGTGAGTAAGTGATCTTGGTTGGAGGATCACTGTGGCCATCATGGGGATGTGGCTAACATGCTAAGGAGCTTCTAAGATTTTGGCCTGATCAAAGCAGCATGTTTTGATTGGTCAGAAAAAACTTTTAAGAATATTTTGAAACTATTAAAACTATCAAGAAATGAAACTTTAGAGGGTTGCCCGGATTCAGCATAGCAAGATATCTTGAAGTTCCAAAATGTTTACAAGAAAAAATGCTTTGTAGTAGGATTTATCTGTGTAATTGTGAGCTCCTGTGTTACCTCCTATGTGTTAAACTGGAGTAAATGCATTGTAAGTGACATTAAGATCAGGTCCACTGCATTACATTTATTTGCTTCAATCCTCACAAAATTAGTAGATGGAGGAAAGGATTCTTTTTCTGCTGATACCAGTAGGGATGCCTCGCATTTCTCTGATCTGTTCTTGCCATTACCTTGATAGACTTTATGTACTCTCTGTCAAGCTATGTGTATGTACGCAGAAGTGTAAATTTATGGCTGCATTTATAGTATTAGGCAAGCATTTATTGGTTTTAAACACCATTAGTCTGGAAATCGACCGGAACTTTGACCTTTTTATGATGTGATTTACTGCTGTGAGCCTTCAAATTCCAAGGACTCCATTTAAGCAAGTTTCAGATCTTGGCAGGACAAAAACTTGGGCTGGAGCTGTCTTTAAGCCATTGGGGTACTGCTTAATTGAGTAACTGCACTGTGGTGTCCAAGATGATAATTTAAAGGTGTAAGGGAAGCCCAGCTCTTCTGAGGGCTGGACCTAATGTCATTGCTGGGACACATCTCCGTGGAGCAGCATCCTTCAGAAGGGTCCTTCTAGTTCATGTGAGAGAAGTGCATTTCTTCTCAACTCTTACAAGTAAGGGCTAAAGTGCAAGCTCCCTAACTTGACACTATGCAAGCAGGAGATTCCAGGGATACTTGCCTTTACCATGCAAATGGACAGGCAGCTGCCTTGCTCTGCTGGAGATGGAGGGAGTTTTGAAGAGAAATGCAGTTTGCTTAGACCGCCACTTGGTTGGTGTTGCAATGAGTTTCTGATCAGTTCTGACTGTAGCAGTTTAAGAGGAGATCCCATGTTGGCTTCCCAGGGCAAGCAGGAGTGCCTGGCTGGTGTGGGAGCAGGAACCAGGGTGCAGAGCCACCACGTGTCCTGCTCTCTACTCCTTGTGGCTGCCTTCCCATTGGGATGCTCCTAAGGGAAGACACTCCCAGGCAGCCATCGCTGCTGCTTGCCATGCAAGGGGGAAGAGGAGCTGCCTTCCTGCCTTTGCCCCTCACTGCGTCCCACTCCCCTCCTTGCGGGCAGCGTAGGCTCACATCCCCAGACTGCATGTATCCAGTGGCTCGTGCCGGTTGGAGGCCCTGCCAGAAGCTGCCCTTGTGGAGCCCGTGTGACTGTGTGCTCTCAGTCAGACCGCAGCATTCCCACTTGTATGGTGCTCAGTCATCTCACAGCCGAAGGAAAATGCTCTTTGCACGTGTGTCACACTGCCGTGGGCTTGTTACCCGTCCCCATCGGAGATGATTGTGGCTTTCCCTCGTGTAGGAACTGGCAGGGAGCTGCGAGGAGAGAAGGGACAGCCATAGGGCTGTTCTGCGTGGTGAGACCACCCTGGCATGGCTGTTTCCATCCTCACTTGCACACTCAAACCAGGACCTTGCCACTGCCATCGCGGTTACTGCTGGCTCAGCTCTGTTGATTAATGTGTCTGAGCTGCCCAGATGATTTACCAGGCTTGGTCACCTTGAAAACGTCAGTAGAAAGGGAGAACTTTATCTCCAACCTCTGACAGAGCCTCAGGTCATGTAAATCACTGCTGCTCTTTTGAAGTCTGTGTATGTCAGCCGGGAGCCTAACCCCTGACAGCTGTACCAGGAGCAGTGCCGAGGAGAAGGGAAGTGCTATAGGCCTATTAAGAAGCATATCTGTGATTAGAGGAGTTTAAATGTTGGATGATAATTCAAAATAAGGGTCTTCAAGGTGGGCTTCTCCCTTGCATGATGTAAAATACGTGACATGACATGAGGCTCAGTGCCGTGATGGTGTGCTGAGCGATGCTGCAGCTTGCTCCCAGCCCCATCATGGAGCCTGTCAGACTCCCAAAGTGTCCTCGAGAAGGGCCAGGACACGCTCCCTGCTGCCACAGAGAACCAGGCAGAAGCTTCATGTCCTGGTGCCACAGCAAGGACCATCCTTCTGTGAACGCTCTCTGTGGCGTGGGGCTTGGCACAGTGCAGTGTGAGGTGGCAATTCAATTCTGTGGTGTGCAAAGAGGAGCTGTGGATAATCACATTTTGAATCCAGTCATCATGGCATGTGTGCTGATACAAATGGTTATATGTGGTGCTAACTACAGGGAATTGATTTTTTTTTTTGCATTTAATTTGTGCACATCGTTTTACTGACCTAGGCTGTGAGGTACAAATCAATACTCAGCAGTTGCCTTGTGGAGATAAGAGAATATTCTGTTACATTCAATTATCACACTACAGTGTAATTCAATTGTTACACTACAGTTGACACAGAAACTGGGGAAAAAAGGGACTTTTACCTAGCCAGCACATTGATTTATGCTCTGACTTATCTTCAGAAGAAATGCATAAATATTTTTGATGGAGAAATGACCAGTCATAATGTGGAACTACATTCTGCTTTTTTTTCTTCTTGTGCATTAATCTGCATTTCCTGAATTAAGAAAACTTTTTTGCTTTTGATTTAACTGGGACCGTGATCAGCTCTGATTTTGCTTCTTGTTTGGGAATGTTTCTTATGATACTTTTAATGAGCTAAGGCTTAAAATAGAATGCATTTACTACGTTTGTTTCCCACTATTTCAGACTGTGTGCTGAGAACAAGCACTTGTGAATGTGCACTTCTTTTCCCAGTTGAAATACTGACAGTTTGGAGTAGCAGACCACACTTGCCTTTGACTCAGTGGTGTTCCTACAATGTGCTGTATGAAATATTAGCAGGCTGAATCAGCAGAGCCAGGCAGAAAATGCCTGAACCAAAGTGACTTAAGAATAGGCTGTGAGTCAGGGCAGGCAGCTCTGGTTTCCATAATAGATACAATTAGAAGAAATATAGAATGTATTTAGTTTTTTGAATAGGACATGGGGAGGAGAGACAGGAGGGAACCATTAATTTGTGCGTCTGGAGGCTAAATAGAAATGTTTATAAATGATCAGTTGAATTTGCTGATGCATTCATTAGAGAAACCCCCGTTAGTGGCTGGGAAAGTGAGAGGAGCTGTGAACAGAGAACAAGAGGCAGCTCATAAAGGCAAGTGAGACTGAACGGCAGCCAAGGGAGAGGAGCAGTCGGCGGGGCAGCGCGGAGGCGCTGGGCGAGGACCACGCTGACATGCTCCCGCTACTTTTTTTCCCCCCCTTCTCTTCAGAGGCCCATCAAGCGACTCCTCTTTTGTCCTAATCTGAGCAAGCAAAAAAAGTTTTCTTAATTAAAAGCCTGTCTTTTCTTCTTTCTCTAAAGGAGCCGGAGAAAAATAGCATGCTCTTCTGAGGGAGAGGGAGGGCTGGGAACGCCTGGTCAGGTCTCACCCCGACAATCCTGCTCACTGTTGAGAAGTAGGACAGTGAGTCAGTTCATTCAAGTGGATGCTGTTTATTCAGTGGGACATTCTTCCTGTAAAACTCCTAATAAAACCAAAGCCTCGCCTCCGCAGTGGGGAAGGGGAAGGGGTTTTGTGCACAGACTGTTTATTTACAGACGCTTTCTGGAGAAAAAGGTGACAAGAAGAAAGGAGGAAAGGAAAAGGAAAGTAAGGTGCAGAGCTATAAACACGTTTGGGAGTAAACCAGGGCTGGTACAGTCTAACCCGTCAGCTTTTCCGTCATATATCCTGCTCCTAAGCTGTTCTAATAAACCTTGCCTGTTAAAAACAACCAGTTTACTGGAGCTTTCAAACCGTTGCTTTGCTCTGATTTGCAGAGTACAGACGGGTGCCTGAAGCCTTTATTCCTGATGAGAATTACAGATGCTGGCCATCTTACCATCACAAGGGCTGCCTCCTCTCCGTGTTCGATGTCAACGAAGCCATTGAGATCTGCGACAGCTACTCCCAGTGCAAAGCTTTTGTCCTAACTAACCAGACGACTTGGACAGGTAGGTCCTGGATGCTGTGGAGCTGAAATGTTATTTTTTTGCAGTTTTGTGTTTCTGGGAGGTGTGAACAGGCACTTCCATGGAACCAAGGAAAAATAATTCCTGTTAACCTTGCCTGTGGCTAGCCAGTGGCTACGTCATCATGTCAGCCTATCTGTAGTTGGAATATTGAAGTTAATTAATATACTAAAAAAATATTTATTCTGGCACAGGGAAATTCATAGGAAGTTTAGAGCAGCTCCTCTCTCAGGTTACAATATTAAAAGCAAATATAATAGCAATATTTGTAGTCTTATTTGTCATTCCCTTTGCCGTATCATTCCTGAGTCATGATCACTTGAGTCCCTGAAACCTGCAGCTCGGAAATTGGCTCAGTGGTTGAGGCATCCCGTTTACTTTTAAAGAAAATAGTGCTATGGGAGCCCCCTAGAGAGGCAGTCTGGGAGCAAATAACATTTGATTTTCTGAAGTTTAGAGACGGAAGGCAGAAGTAGAACAGATATGGAGTGTATCTCTGTGGTCTTTGCTGCAGGGAAAGGCAATGATTTTGCAGTTCTGTGGGGCAGCAGGAGCTCACTGGGAGGCAGTGATGTGAATAAGGTGCCAGGTCAGTGAGTGTGGGGAGATGGACGAACTGTGCTGTGGCTCCCACAAACACCAAAGAAACCTTGCCAAATTCAGCACCCACTGGCCTCAGATATACATGCAGCAGGTGCGTTATGCTACGCAGGCTGTTGTCACTTGCTGCTGCTTTTTGTCTGAGGACTAGAAACTTTGTTGCAGCTTGTTTAAAGCCCGGAGCTACAAAGTGATCAGCAAGAGCTGTTTCAGAGAAAGTCATGTTTAATATACATTGCACGGATCAGTTTTGAAAAGATTCAAGTGTGCAAATATGATTCTGCTCCTGTACAATCAAGTGAATCAATGTTTTTATCAGTGAGAGTCTCAAAATACTTCTTTAAAGATCACATGGAATTTGTATTAAAATCTTCAGACCTTTCCTTCATTTACTGTTAGCTGTGCACAGCTGTATCTTGGCCATAATTAGGTAAGAGTAAAGATACTGAAACCAGGGGAAATTTGGTGTCATTTTAGACAAAAACAGTTCAGGTTTATACCAGCTGAAGTTAAGGGAGAGCTCAGTCTTGCATGGCCTGAAAAATGCATTTGAAAAATTTGAAATGTCAGTATTTTAAGATAGGCAACCTTTTGCTCATCCCTTATAAATATTTTTCCCTTCCCCCCCGTTTCCTATTCAATGCAGGTCGGCAGCTTGTCTTCTTCAAGATGGCCTCAAATCATATTGTGCCTGATCCTGACAAGATAACATATGTGAAGGTGACAGACTGACACCTAAAGTGGCTCAGTCTGACACGTGAGTGATAAGAGCTGTTTGTGTATAAATATAGGCAGCTGTTAGGTAGAAGGCGGCTGTGGCCGGAGAAATAATTGCACTATTACTCATTCTAATCTATAGAGTGCTAAAGGAAACTTTAAAGAAATAACCTGCATGACCAGGATGAATGTGCAATAAAACAAGATTTTGATAATGTGATTTAAAAACAAAACAACCCAAAGCAAAGTACAAGAGATGATACACTGTTAGAGTGTAATTTTGGTTATAAATCCGCTGGCAGCTCTGGCTTTTCTAACCAAGGTTAGCATAACATTTCTGACCTATACATGTGTGTGCAGGGATGAAAGCTGATCATTTCTCTGGGAAGCCTGTATCCTCCACACTGATATTTATTTGGGCATGTACAATCACAACAGAGGAACTGAAGCGTATCAGTTTGTCTGCTGAATAGCAAACCTTACTGAGGACAATCAGCATTTGTGCTAAAGCTACGGAATATGCAGTGCTGGCATATTTGTCAAACGGAAGGAATTGCTTATGTTTAGAATTGCAAGACTACAACTAATTTTCATTTTTGCTTCCAATGTTATCATAAAGTTTCATTTTTAATTTGAAAGAGCCATTTTGTGGATCTAGCAAATCACATAAGCATATGAATACTCCCACTGAAAGGGCAGGGACTTACCCAAGTGCTTTGCTGGATAGGCCTGAGCATATGCTTACAATTAAGCCTGTGCTTAAGCCTTTTGTTGAATCAATTTGAATTGTTCAGGAAGCCACATCTTTGACAGACTGGCAAAGCGGTCTAGCTGGTTGAACAGTACTAATTTAATGACTATCTTGCAGTTAGTCGTACCTTTATCATCAGGTCCTTGGTTTTCTAAGGCATCGCTTGCTAATTCTTAGAGTGAATGAAGTAAATGACCTTAATGATGTCAAATGAATGCTAGCCTTAATTCTATATAAAATGCATCTTAAAGGCAGGGTGTGTCTAGAGAATTTGCTTTCAGTGAAAGCAATGAAGTAAATGCTAAAGTGACCAATGTCATACTGTTTTGTAGTTTGTACAGTCAGGAAAAAATGTGCTTTTGTTTCTCAAATTGTTTATTTTTGTAAAAAAATTAAAATAAAAGATAAATAAAATTTCTTTTATTCTTGATCTTTGTGTGTTTGTGTTTCAAAGAAATGCCTAAATCCAGTGTATTGTATGTAACTTTAGGCTTGGGATATTTTTTCCAGAAAGGACTGAGGTTGTTCCAGCGACTCCCAGGGAAGGGTCTGTTGGTGCCTGGAGTACTTGGTGGCTTTTTCTATGTGGTTGCCTGTCACAAAGTGAGTCATGGTTAGAAGACAGTGGTTGAGCAGCCTTTGCTGCTCCGTGCTTTGCCTTATGCTGGTATCAGTCTTTTAGCACTCAGAAGGGGCAACGGTGAGAGCAGGACTTGATGAAATTGCTCGTTGGGCCAAAGGTGTATTTTCTCTGCCAGGGAGGGGCAGGGAAGGAGAGCAGGAGAGTCGGGGCAGCTCAGGGAAGCCGGGCAGCAGTGTGGCCATGCGGGAGAGAAGGTCCGACAGCGACAGCACCGGCAGCGGGTCTCGTCTCACCGCGGTTTCTCTGAGGTCGCTGATGCCCTAATGGCTCTGGCAGTTGGCTGAAGTGACGTCCTGTAATGGCTGTAACTCACAAATTATCAAACTCCCAGCCGTAATAGCTCAGCTGATTGTGTCACCGTGCACTTAGGAACCCATCAATCATACTGTGGTAATAAACAAACACTACGGATTCGTTTAAAATTGCTGCATAAATCATGCCAACACATACTACACAGTTCCTTGAAGTGATATGGGTTGTTGGCACTGAGGTGCCGGTATGTATTTTGGAAGTCTTTAACCTCCTGTGATTTCCTTCCCCTTAAGCACTGCACAGTTCCAAAAATACTCAGCATTTTAAAACATTCTTTAAATTGAAATTCTTTAGTTGCATTCCTGTGTAAAAAAATGCCTACATTTAAAAGGGAAAAAAAAAGCATCCAGGGTAATACTTTAACATTGTAGTAGGTAATTTCAATAATATCATTCCATCACTTTCTGCACACTGGAAAAAGATTGCCTCTTAAGTCAGGAACTGTTTATCCCTAGAATTAAATGAAATTGCCAAACCAATTTACATCAACTTTTGCGAACAGAGATCAAGTAAGCAAGAAAGAAACATAGCTGTGAGCCAAGAAGCTAGATTTTAAATTTCAGTGGTAATCAACTTTATACAGGCAGGTTTTATAACTCTGAGAGTAAGGCTTTCCAGTGGAAATGCTGATTAAAATCTTAGTAAGAGAGGTGTGATACTAAAATAAGAGAATTCAACAGCTGTAATAAGCACTGCTAAAATTCTGAATTTATGTGGAGAAAGTGATTTTTGCAGCACTGAGTCTGATTCAGCAAAGTGCCTGACTGGCATTCATGGCATGGAAACCCTTTAGAGGCCACAGAGGAGGAGGAAGAGGAGGAAACAAGGCACAAAGCAAGCTGGCAGGTCTAGGCCAGTCAGCCTGGGACTTGTTTCATGTTTTCTGTGGAAAAGGCCTTTCTATCTGTTTTTTCCCCTAACTTTTTGACTGCTTTTTATATTTCCTGAGTTCCTGAAGCCACAAGGTAGAAATATGAAAGAAGACACCCACAGGGCTTTAAACGGCTGCTGTGTGTGCACGTGCACGTGTGTGTATGTGTATACGTATTTATGTACGTGTCATGCTGAACAGGGAGAGCTTATTTCCTTAGTGAAAAACCAATTGCCTGTGCACAAAATGAAGTGCTAAACAGGATGTTGAGTTCATCTGGAGAAGTGAGAGCTGCGTGAGGCAGTGGGTGCTGCAGCTCTGCGAGGGGCTGTGCTGAGTGTTTGGCCCAGTCACATCACCCTGGCTGGTCTGAGGCTCAGAGCACCTCCAAGAGCTGCCCACTGTCTCCGTGATGGTTTGGTGAGGAGGTGATTCTAGCCCCACCGCTGGGAACAGGCTCCAGGCAATGAAACAAGCACTGACCAGCATCACCTCTGGCCTGATATCCTGAGGGTTGCAGGGGAGACATCCTGAGGGCTTTCATCTTTGCTTAGACCAAAATAAAAATGTGTTCTATTTTTCTCCATCTTGTCTGAGCCTCCTGCTTTATCTCTGCTCATTTTTCAGAGCTTTCTCTCCAACTTCAGTCTTTTTAAGTAGAAAGCTGAGGTCTACTTTAATCAGCTTCAAACAGGTGGTCACAACTCACATCACATCTGGGAGAAATCTGGTGAAATTAGTAATCCTGCCATGAGCATTCATTGCCATGAGACAAAGCCTGAAAATAAGTGGGCTCTGTTTCCAGCTGAGAAGCTCAGGTAAGTTTGTATAAGGAGTGAAGGGGGTTGGATGGGCAGTGAGATGCTGGCGAAGAATCTCAGAGATATTCTCTCAACATGAGATTTGTGGAGTTTAGTGTAGTACAACTATTTGTGATTTGCCCTGCCTCCCTTCACTGAGGCATTTTGCTTAGTCCTTCTGCCAGCCAGGATCAAGTTCCCCATCAGATTTGTGAGATTTGTGGGAATGGCAGAGTGGGGTGCAGGGAGGACAGCAGCTTGGCATGAAGGCAGCTCTCCCTGCTGCCAGTTACTGTCTGTGGTGTGGCAACCACAGGGGACACTGTCCTGGGGCAAGACCTGACCATGGTAGGTGTACAGTGAAGACCTTGTCCCTGCCTCTGAAATTCACCTTATCAACTTGGACCAAGAGGATTTGTAATTCAAAGCATATGGAATGTGGTAGTGAATATCCAGAGATCATATTATGTTGCCTGTCAGGAAGTAATAATATGAACAGTGATGACATGAACAGTGATGTTCAAATTTAGTAGGGAGAGGCCTTATCTTGTATTCTTTAGCACTAAATTCTGTGAAAGCTTAACTACAGCCTATTATTGGGGGGGGGTGGGGAAGGAAAAATGGAGTGGTAAGACTGTTCACAAGTCTTTTCGAGGAAAACATGTCCTTAAGCTTTTGGTCAAAATGTGAAATGGTGTTGAAAGGAGTCAGACAGACTCAGGTTGAAAAGACTCATCTGAAGTTTTCATCAATCGACTGCAGAAAAAAAAATGGGACTCAAAGAAGAAGAGGAATATTTGTGGAAAGCAGGCAGTATATAAAGACTTCACAATCATACTATGCTTAATGTTTTTTGAGATGTGATCGTTGAATCCTTTTTTTTTTTTTTGGTCAAGAAAATATATATTTTTCTCTCTCTGGGTTTTAAGCAGGAGTGAGACATGTTGGGCTGCCCTCCTCTACCTGTGTGCCTTCTGCCCAGGGCACACAGGGTCCCTGTCCTTCCTTCCACACAGACATGGGCCTTGGCATTTGAACCCTTAACAGGTAAGGTTCTTGCAAGTAAGTACGAGTGGTTTATTTCGAATTGGAATGGATGCTTTTAAGAGGTACATTTAAAAAATGTGAAGGAAACAAGATGTTGCGTTGCTTCCCTTTGTAGTTGTGTACAGTCAACAATTGCCTTTGTGTAATAGGTGCCCCACTTCTTTGCAAGCTGATGGGAAATATAATTCAGTAGGAGCCACCCTCATTATGAAACTGTCTTTGATGTCAAGCCAGAGGGCAAACGACACATTTATTGGAAATTGTGGCTTTTAAACAAAAAATCCCTGCTAACCACAGTTTTTCAGCAAATGACTGGGAGGCTGAGAAGGAAGACTAAACTATCCAGTGGCTACTTGAAATGATAAAGCCAGAATCTGATCTTACTTAGCTTGATTTTACCAGTATAGATCAGTTAATCCTTGATTTATGTTCACATAAAACAGACTCAGACTGTTCAATTTTAAAGTATCTATGGAGGAGGAACTCAGTAATACTTACCTCTTGGACCTAAATATCTGAGCCATATAAGTGAGGAAAAATACACTGATTTTCCCATATATACATGTCCGTATGAGCACGTGTAGGTTCCAGTGAAATTTAAAAAATGACGTGAAGACTTATCTTTCTTTTAGATGGAAGCTTTAGCAAGATACAGAAAATTAAAGACATATTATTTAATAAATAATGCCAGGAAGGGAATATGAATTCGACACATTTACACTCATTATTTAATAGGAATAATGACATTCCTGTTTAATCATCCTTCTGCCTTCTGCCAGTTCAAGTATGCCCTAAGAACAATTTCCAGTTTTCAATACTACAAGTGATGCCTTAGGTTTTAACTTCTATATTTTTCAAATCCTGTATTGCCTAGTGTGTAACTCTGAAGTTTCTTACAGCTTGTTAGCTGCTCTCTTAGACTAGATAGACACAACAAAGCTTCTCTGAGCTTGCTATTCAAGGACACTCGGGCTGTCCGAGGCCTAAAGGTGGAAATTAGGACCAGGAGAGAGGTGGAGAAATGGAAGAGAGCTGAAGTTTTAATTGGTGAATTTATGCTGATATGCAAATGACCAAACCTATAACAGTGTAAAGAACTCGTGACCTGTCGTCCATCTTGGGGTCCATTTTATGGAAGCAGCCTCCGGCTCCCCAGGGTGTACCTTGAAGGTCCTTCAAATAAATACCGACCTTTATTCCCTTACTCTTGTCTAGTCTCTGTTTCTAGGTGGCTGGAGAAGGTAACACAAGTACCTGGCGTGTGTGAATATAATGGTACAAATTGGTATTTATGAATTACAGCTTTCTATAAATAGACTAGAAGGAACTCAGAGCAGCCAGTCGGACAAATAGATGACCAGGGGCACAGTGGCACTTTTAGAAGTCAGTGTATTTCATGTTTTATACAAGACTTTGGGTTTGTGCAAGTCCATGACCTATTAAAAACCTCATGTGACTTACTGGCAGGTGTTGCCTCATTCTTGGGCACAAGCTGCTGACCAGCATGCGTGCTACTATTTCTACATGTTTTACCATCCTGTCCTTAACCCCCAAGAGTTACAAGTCTAAAGCCTGTTTAAAGAATGGAAACACTTCAATTAAACATCAGGTTTTCATCTGTACACGGCTCTGATTTGTGATTCATTGTAGAACTTCAGTCAATGACAGCTCTTAAGCAGAAAGAATATTACAGAGACAAAAAGTAATGCACATTTTGTCATACAGGCAGTGAGTTTGTGAGCAGACTCTGCACAGTCTACCTGGAGAATTGAGAAGTTTAATGACTTGGATTATGGGTCAAGGTGGCAGATGTGAAAAGAAATCACAATTTTTCTGCTTTATATTGCAACATACACTCCATGGCCTGTAATTATTCTGATATACAGTCCATTTCTTAGAGACCAAGCTCCTAGAATTGTGTATTCATAGGTGAACAAACTCCTCTTTGCCTCTTTTCACCAGCTACTAAAGAGTGGGAGTAAAAGAGAGCTCTATGAGTGTAATAATACTCTTGCAATTCAGAAACCAGTGTAGCTGTGGTGCAATTGATTCTGCATGGCTCCTGTGCAGTAACAATCAATGGACAAGAGTTGGCTGCTAAAGTTAGCAGTAATTCCAAAGTGGATGTTGATCCTAACCAAAAGTATCACTGGATGGCAAACATGTCTTATTCTAAAAGTAATAGGAAAGGGACATGAGAACTATGTAGTAAAAATGGTGCAAGAAAAACAGAAATACCATTTGTATAATAATTGTATCATTTGCTGTGGGGGAAAAACAAATACACAGTCCAAAAATTCCACCCTACCTCTCAGGGAGAGATTAACTCTTACCTCTCTGAAGTCACCAGCCCATGTAATATCAGTTCACAGTTTCTTCAGTACTCTTTGCAATTTATTTCTCTCCAGATTTGAGTCCTCCCGTTCTTGCTCAGAGATGGTGGACTCCTCGTGTGTGACAGAAGGGAACTGCAGCCATGCTGTGGCTGCTCAACCAGCCTTGGTTCTTGCCTCATGTTGCAATTCCCTCGCCATAGAACATTCCTTCAGCTTGCTTGGGATAAAGTCAGTGTGTTAACTTAGTGTTCCTAATAATAATTACGACAGACTGTTTTCTTATGATGAGATAAAGCACCCTCCAATGCCATCTAGTGATGCTGATAGAATCTTATTTAAAACCCCCAAAGCTTGTGCATTCCAAGTAAATATTATGTGTGTGTCATCTAATAAGATGCTGATAGAATCTTATTTAAAACCCCCAAAGCTTGTGCATTCCAAGTAAATATTATGTGTGTGTCATCTAATAAGATGCTGATAGAATCTTATTTAAAACCCCCAAAGCTTGTGCATTCCAAGTAAATATTATGTGTGTGTCTACTATGAAGTATAGTTATGCTTTCAGAGCAAACCCAGAACAGTTTTTCTTCAATTAATTTTAGCAGTTTTTCCTAATTTACTCCGGTAGTTTACTATACACTTATATATGGCCTTTTTTTTTCTCTTCTAAATTGCTTGGTGATGTAAGAGGCAGCTGAATCTGCTCCAGCTGTCACCCGGGACCTTGGTGCCATATGCCATGTTGATTGCCCTTAATTCAAACTCTGCCACAGGGCAATGTGAAGCTGCCTGTTCAGTCCCTTCCAAGAGGGCATGAAGCTCGCTTTAAAGCAGAGCTCCAAATGCAGAATCCTACAGAAAAATGCTAATAATTAAAAAAATACACGTTGTTTATTGCAGGAAACCATACATGAATGGCATCACATTTCTGTTGCTGTGTCCTCTCAAAGCTGTTGAGGCTGATAAGATTTCATACAGCCACAGAAAATCTGGGGAAGGGAACACAGAGGGGATGGAGAAGGGAATGGCAAATTTGCTGTGTTTAATGTATTGGACACCATCTGTATTTTATTCAAATAGGGTTATATATTTTGTGAAAATAAAAACCAGCCTCATGAGTCAGTGTGTGCAAGGCAGTCACTTGAATATATATAATGGGAAACATGTTTTAGGTTGGAAGTTGCAAAGGGAAATCAAATGTTTGAAGTGTCAAAGTTGGAAAAATATAAAATACGCCTGACACCGTAGCTATTGAAGCCAAAATGAATAAATCATCATCTCAGGAAAGAAAACCCCACCAAGTTCTTGGCTATAACCTTCATTTTCCTACACTCAAATAAAATTACATACAACCTGATAATTTAACCAGACTTGTCAATAAGAACTGATGGCTTCAGCAGACACTATCACTTCATGCTTCAATGTAGACTTCAGAAGCATCTAGTAATTTATCCAAGAAATAAATTTAATGTCAAACTTGTCTCTTCAAGTTGATAGATAGAAGAACCTTACACAGTGGAGCTGATGTGAAATATGCCATATTGCAGAACACTAGAATAAAACTATATTAATGCCAGCTCAGTAGTTTATTCCCCATGTACAGCTTTTCCTGAGCAGTTATGTAAGAAGTATTTTAGTATCTTTCTAAGTAGTGCAAGCATGACTTTCAAGGAGGAATTTGAGAGAAACATTGAGGAAACAATAATAGGAGCCTGAGTTTACACTCCAGTTTCAGTTGCAGTCCCAGTATTGATTCTGGTGAACTTCTAAGCCATTTTCTCTTCACTTTGGGCTCAGTGTCAGAAATGTGATTTGCAAACATAGTAACACCTATCTGTGCCTGTCTGGGGAGAATTACTGGGACGTGGTGTTTTTGTGCATCAAGGTTTTAGGGATAAACAATTCCTGACCATTCCTTGACTTATGAGATATATTTTAGCTGGAATTTGACGTGCAATTATTTGGGCAAACTGAGGCCATGAATTACTGTTTTAAATGCATACATACCTGTTTATTTATTTGTCAGAAGGAATAATCTCTGGAAATTGCAAATCAAAATAATTATTCATTTTTATTTGCTGAAAATAACCTAGCTGGCCTTTTACTTGCTAAAAATATGTTAGTTGGCCTAAAGCTTCTGCTGTGTAAAGCCTGAACTGAATCCACCAGTGAGGGAGCGATCAGCATTGCATATGTCCTCCCAAATCTCCCTTTCCCTCTGGCCCTACACACTTGTTGCAAAAGGCTTTTCTTACCTATTTAGGCTCCGTACAGGTCTCAGAGGACCACGGTCCCCTGGGCAGCTATCCCAGTGCTCCACCTGCTCTGTTCTCTCTAATTTCTGTTCTTCTCCCAGCTGTGACCCGCAGTGAGCAGTGCAGCTTCTCGGCCATGGCTGCACACTGGGAGAACAGCGCAGCCTTGCCGCATGGTTTTTGTGTAGCTGCGTGTTGGACTCGTCCTGCACGGTGCCAGGTAGCAAACGGGGCAGATGACACGAACTCCAGTTCCTTCCCGTGCGCTAAACAGCAACAGGATTTCAAAAGGTCACGTGAAGTTTGAGATCCAAAGGTGTGGTGACCCTGAGAGTCTGTCATCCAGGCAACTTTCATCTGCTCCAAAATGTCCTTGCTGGGGCTGACTAATCTGCCAGTAACCGCGGCTGCTGTGTCTGACAGTGACCAGCAATTGACCTCGGGGGGAAGAGTAAGTACAGACCCGACCTTTCCTCTCACAGTCTTCTCCTCTCTGTCAAGCAGCCGATCAGGACTTCCACGAGCTGAAATTATGAAACCATCTCCAGATATTGTCTCTAGGAGTGTTGTATCACTTGTCTGGGCAGCTGGGGCAGGACCAACATCTCCTACTTTGAAAATAAGCTTTCCAGCTTAGTCTTGGTGCACACACAGCAGCAGAAAATTGTTGTTCTGTGACTGTTTTTCTATTGGCATGATATCTTAATTAAATCTACAAATGGAGCACGTCTTTGGTGTTTTCAGCAATATTTTTCCTCTGTGAATTACTTTCAAAACTTGTTTGTTTGTCAGCCAGAAATGCTGTCCAAGGGAATTTGGAAACAATGCTCAGCTTAGAATCTTGATACTAGCATGTACAGTCCACAGAAGGCCATTTAAAACTTTTTTTTTAGCAAAACTTTGCTCACCTCCCAAAGAAGGTAGGGTTTTTCACTGTTCTGGAAGATTAATTTTAATTAATTTAATTTAATGTCTAGCAGTGGATATTTCTACATGCAGATTGGAATTTCTCATTGCTCCCCCCTATAACACGTAGTTTGGAAAGTTTCTGAAAGCACTTCTGCTAATGGAATTAAAAAAGAGTGCAATACTGCAATCTTTTTGGCATATATTACTATTATAGGGATCTGAACTAAGCAATGGGTTTCTGATTTTTCTGGGCACAGTTTGTAAAAACAACTGAGGCAGATTTAGTGTGATCTGATCCTGTAGTGCAGGATCTCCAATCTCAGTTTTTGAGTTCTTCTCCACAGTTACCTTGTTGAATGAATGGTTTATAGGTTGAACTAATCCAGGAATTATGGTGAGGTAACTGAACACTGAATTTGGGCTATTAACTTCAGATGACTGTGTGGAAATGAGATATCTATTGTGTATATATTTTTTCAATAATACTGTTATATTCTCTGTTGGAAAGCAAGTTTTAAAGTATGTCCAAAAATTTCTCTTTTGAGGTCGTCTGTTATTTAAATGTACTTACTAGAAGGCATTTATATGCATGAAATTGTCTTTCAGTCTCTAATTGCACTAAATGTGATAGGCTTGAGAAGCTCAGCAATCAAAGGTATTAGTTACCCTTCTTCATATGCTGAATACCTTTGCTGTAAATGAACATGAGATCTGATCCTCTTTTCAATCTGGGTGAAGATTTTCTGAACAATTTTTCATCTCCAAATGTCTAGGTTTCACAGATACAGTTATCCAGCTGTCTGGTAAATGTAGAAGACTGCTAAGAACTAAATACAAAGGAATTGGACAAGATGAGGTACCCTTACTCCTGAAGGCAACCCTTGAGAGCAACTTGCATCCTATCTCCAAACCAGAAAAATGCTTGTGAAAAACCACAGACGTGCAGAAAAGCGATGAGGAGGAGAGAGCAAAGCCTGCCTACTTTCCCTAAACTGTTGTATTCACTTGTGGGACTCAACTCAAAAAGGTTACCTCTGTCACATGAAGTGCATGAGAGGCAAAGGAGGCTTAAGACATTTACATTCCAGCTTCTTTAACTTGCCTTTCTTCCTCCTTTTTGTTTCTTAGTCTCTATCTATTCTTAATTAACAGTATCATTTTTATACAGCAGTTGTATATGAATTGATGACTTAAATTGGTTTTGTCATGGAAAGGTCAAATTCCCCCTACCAGCCCATCCTTTCTGAACAGGACTGCAAAATGAGGGCTCCTCATGTAGCCTTTGCTCTCAGGCGAGTCCTAACCCAATACAAACAAAGCTATTGACTTCAGCGTGCCTGCTCGTATGAATAAGGCCTGTAAGATACAGCCTGTACATTCCAAATTGCCTCCTTTTTTTGTGCCATTCACGCCAAGGATTAATATCTATGGGAGGCTTTTGTGAAGCCTTCACCCTCTTGCCCTTCCACAGCCCAGCAGTAGCTATGATTTCAAGGATGCAGATAGATTTTTTTTTTTTTGTCCCTACTGCCCTTTGTAAAACAGCCCTTTACTTCAGCTGGAGGAAACTGAAAATTTGCTTCCAGCCTGTAATTTTAAATCCTGAATTGCCTTTATTGGAATACTGATGGAAGGTCTGAGAGCCAGTGCTTTTCAGTTCCCACTGCCTGTTGATACTTCTCTGCCCCCTGTCAAAATTTCAAAATTAGAGAATGGCAGTGGAATACAAGCTGTCCATTAGCTCACCTAAGAAATGATGCATTGAATATTCATTGTTGCCTCTTGCAAAATGTCATTTTTCCATGAGTACCGCTTAAAGCAGTTCAGAGAATACATTTGCATAAACCATTTGTCAGAAACAGAAGACCCTTTGTGAAGAACTATTAAGAAACCACATAATCTACTTTTCTGTTCTTATGCAAGTTCCAGGGAGAAGACAGAGCTCCTTTGTAAACAGAATCTAAATACAAGTGCTGGCTATGTTTTTTCTGCAATCAAAATTCCATAAATAATAAAACCGGAGTTCAAAATCAAAAGTACCTGAAATTGTTAGATGTAATGTTAATGATTTCCTGGCAGTCTATGAGATTCAGAAAGTTTAACACCATTAATATCCATGCTATTTTGACTGAGCTGAACTCCCCCTCTGCAGTTCTACTAAATAAAGGAGTAATTAATCTGCAATACAAATTTGGATATCTCCAGTTCCTGGGGAAAAGCATTTTTATAATACATCAGGGGAAGCTGATTCTGTAAATTCAGTTGTGGGTTTTAATAGCCTTCGTAATTCATTGCTGTCTCAATGATTTTCTGCATTTATTGCCGGTCTGAGCCCTTTTGTCGAGATAGGTGGCCTTGAAGGTTGCTTTTTTAATGGTACCACCTTGCCTCCTTAACGTTTCATTGCCCTTCTCCAGTAGCTGATCTCGTGCACACTCGGAGAGGCCCTCCAGCACCTCCATGATCACACGGATTGGGGTAAGTAAGCCAGATAAGTCAAGGCAAACAAAGCCCAAGTGTGGCACACTGAGCAGCCAAAGAGATTACTGCTCATGCGATTAACATCTTTTCATGCCCCTTCTCCCACCGCAAGATGGTCTTGTTTCCTTTTCACTGGACAACACAGTTCAAGTATTTACTTGTTGCATTTCCCCACAGTGAATTACTCGGGCGTTTCTACCATTCCTTGGGAGCCCCTCCCGTGCCTGGCTGCGCTGCAGAGGGAGGCGTAGGGGCAGTGCTGCTCAGCGGGGAGGCACTGCCAAAAAAGCTCTGCATGTGCTCTGCTAGGCAGTCTTGGCAGAGAGCACATCCGTGTAATCGCCTTCTGTTTTTATTAATGGATAACTCCTCTCTTGAAATGAAATATGAAACCTTTGCAGATAACATTTGCTCTCGGCACACGGTGACAGTCATTTGGACTAGCAGAATGCAGCTGCAATAATAATAACCTGCAATTATTATCAGCAAAAGTCATATGGACTAATTATATGTCACCTTTGCTCCCAGAGTATGGGTCTCCTGCCAGCATTCACTTACACTGGCCAGCCGTGTAGGTGCTGAGTGCCTCCTGATACCAGGCAAAGTCACGGTGCCCTGGTGTTTCCTGGGGCACTGCTGGACCTGGCTGGAAGCCCCACAACACTGTTTTCTCTGTGCCTGGTTTTCCAGCTGATTACATTCCAGAAGCCAAACAGAAAATAAATAAACTGATAAAGTTAAAAAGAAGAAAAAGGAAAGGGAACAATATTGGAACAACCTGACACGGGAGGTCTAGTTTAAATTGCCCACATTTCAATGACTATGATATTTTATAATTGTGTAACAGTTCTAGATCCAGCACAGCTCACATACAGCAAATGCTCCACGTGACTGCACTGCACTGCAGGCTAAGCCCAAGCTTAAGCAGATAGAAATATTCCTCACTACTCACTCCTTATAGTATATCCCAGATTTGGGCCTCAAATCCTTGCTCCATCAACTTCTTAGTTAATTGCACCAAATAACACATATTCAGCAAGAGGAGCTGAGATCTCTTTTTCTGGGGAGCTAAGGGTAATGGTTCTTATTGAATTCTGCAAATATCCTCCCTGGATTTGAAACTGATTTATTTGGCTCGCAGCTGTTTGGTGTTTGCTTTCCATAATGTTTGTATGATCAGATTTTACCATCTGAAATATTTGCAGAAAGTGGATTACTGGAAATCCTGAGGAAACGCATTCCGACTTGCACTTTAAATTATACCTTCCGGATGTATTGGTTCACAGATTCAGTGCCAAAGCAGAGCCGATTCAACCCAAGGCCTTTCCACCAGTCTCTACACAGCACAACCCAAATGCACTTGTCAGCGACTCCAGGCAAAAATTAAAAGTGTATCTGAGAGAGTGGACTGAGTTGTGATTGACATGAAGGCATTGAGAAAAGAGGCAAATTTCATCCAAGTCTTATGGGCTTGCTGCAGTCCTGACTGAGGTTGCAGGTAATTTTTCCTGTGGGATTTTGCACTCCAGGGTGTCGTATGCGTGCCATGCCTTCTTCTGTCTCTGTCCCCCACTTCCTATGCTCCCTCACATTCCTACTGCCCCTGGTGGGATGTGCCAGCGTGTGGTGAGAACAGATTTAAAACTATCCACCAACCTCATTTACCAAGCCAACCAAGGAACAAACCAATGCAAATCAGAATAGCATTTGGTAGAAATAAGAGGTCTTTAATTTTAGTTTACACTGGTTAACATCTTTGTCGGCAACATGGAAAGTGGGATTGAGTGTACCCTCAGCAAGTTTCCCAACAGCACCAAGCTGTGTGGTGTGGTCAGCATGCTGGAGGAAAGCATGCCATCGAGAAAGACCTGGACAGGCTTGAGAGGCTGGCCCATGAGAACTCCATGAAGTTCAGCAAGGCCTAGTACAAAGTCCTGCCCCTGGGTGGGCAAAAATCCCAAGCGCAATACAGGCTGGGCAGAAAATGGATTAAGAGCAGCCCTGAGGAGGAGGACATGTGCTGGTTGGTAAGAAGCTCAACGTGACCCAACAATGTGCACTTGCAGCCCAGAAAGTCAACTGTGTTCCTGGCTGCACCAAATGCAGCGTGGGCAGCGGGGTGAGGGGGGGGGATTCACCTCACGCTCTGAGGGTTTTCAACAGCAGATGAGTCTTAAACACACATTTTCTCTCATCATCTCTTAATACCTCTCTTTTGAGCTCTGGTACATAACAGCTCGTCCAGTACTAGTCAGCGAAGTTGGTTTGATAACCGACGGTGCAGGTAGAAAACTGAACAATTAGCTCTCAGGTTAATAATAAGAGTATATCTCACACAGATATATTCTATCTATAAATCTGAGAGTTTAAAGACAGCTGTGGGCTTGAAGCAGATTATTTACTTTTGATTAGTAACAACATTTAGCTTAGCATCCATGGATTCAACAGTTAGCACCCTTGCTGGAATGCAGAATTGTGCCAGGTAAAAATCTTTTCTTGCACAGTGTTAATGCTCATGGCTGGGGTGGATCAGGTGGCTTCAAATGGGATTGCTCTGTAGTGGTATGTGAGCTTTATGTTTGAAAAGTTTATTAAATAAACTGCTGAACATCAGAATACTCATTTTCATCAGGAGCAATGTTTAGTCCTGCTTTTAAGTGTTCCTTAACTGTGGTTTTCTGGCTGCCTCTGCAAAGTCCCAGCAAGAATACAATTTTTTCTGCTAGATTCTTGAACAGATAGTTATCACATGGGATTTTCAGGCTGTAAATTTTGAAGAGATTATTGCAGCCAGACAATAACTATCACCTATATTTAGCAAAAGTCAAACCCTAAACTCTTCTGAAAATCTCAGCTTTTCCAATAAAGTTGAAATTTGGGTTTCTGAAACATCCAGCTGAAATTATTTTACAGAGTTACTGTGAATGACAATGTATAAAGGGCAAATCTATGTACATTTTTTGCACTATTGCTCTTCTGGCTGCAGAAGCATGGCATTGGTGCAAAGAATTTGGGCAGCCAGCTAGAAAATTTAATCCTGTATATTTTTCTAAAAATAAATTATTGTTCTTTAAAGACACAGAATGAACCAGTATGAAAATATTCTTATAATGACGGTATGTCTCTCTATGCCCCTTTTCAGGGATTTTCTTCTGATTTTCACATTCTTTATATTCCATATTTATATTGATTTAAAATTGTGCTTGCATATCCCTCCTCTCATAAATATGTTAATTGGACATATATTTGTACTGAATTACCAAAAAAACAAACACTTCAAATGAATGGTCTGCTTTGTGCCTTACTGCAGAGAGGGGTGATTAATATGACCCCCAAATGCAAGAGTTTCTGGCAAATAGGATTACAAAGTCCAAACTTGATGCATTGAAGTTTTTTGCAGAATGAAGGCCTGCCCAGAACCACAGGTTTTTGCAAGCTCTTGCACCCATTCCATCTTTTAGTCCGACTTGTGTCCAATATAAGGTGCCAGCAGTCAGCAAGTTCTGTGTATCTTGCAGAAGCACTGGCTTGTTGGCTGAGTGATGACTCCAGACTCAGCATTCCCTCAGCTCTCACTTGTGACAGGGATTGCCAAAGCTAGTGGGGAACCAGATAAGGTCGGAGGAACAAGCACCAAGTACTCCTTTGAATTCCTTTTGAATTTTTGAACAGTGACACATCATAAGGCCTTGTGTTCCTTAGATAGCCTAAGGCTACGCCGTCGTTGAGGAAGAATGCAGCGTCATTATTTCTCACTCTGTTTTCAAGCATGAAATTAAAAACTCCCATGTTGTGCCCGCATTTAAAAGTTTGTTACTGTAGCAGGAATCACAATTACCAAGATCACCTTTTTTTCAGGTCCTGGTGGAAGACAAAGTTAGCAGAGTGGCTATAGCCTGGGGATCTCCTGGATTTAAAAGGAAAAGGCAGGCTGAGAGTGGCAGGACTGTGGTTCTGTTTTTTAGGGGCAGTTAAGACATTGCTCTGGCACAAAGAGTGTGAGCATGATCTCCTGGAGACATTTCTGCCCAAGCACTTAGGGAGACAATTGCTTAGGTGTTGCTTGAGCCTCCCCATTCCTGCTGACTCTGCTGTGTTTATGCTGATGCCACAGGGAAGGACGTAAAGCTGAGTCCAAACCAGCCTGGTCAGCTGGGGTTGTAGATGAAAGCTTGGGAAAAAGCAACCCACTTTAAACAAATTCCTCCATGACAGATGCAGGATGGGTGGAAGCATCCCAGCAAAGTGGTAGGTATGTTTATTTGTCAAGAATTCATTCTAATAGTCCCAAGACATCCATGATACTTAAAATCCAAACAGAAGAGTAAATGTCACATGTAATACCATCACCTTGATTTTAGGACATCCCTCCTACTCGCTAAATTTACTACTTTTCCGGTCATTGATCTATCTGGGAATCCTTTTCAAATTCATGTGAGTTTTATTAAATGTTGGGTAATATGTGACCCCATCAAGTGAATGCAGTGTCCACTTGGGAGACTTTTGTTCTATTCAAACCTTTGTTGACAATGCAGCGAGCTCTGCTCCGGGCTGCCGGGGGGCGGGCAGCCGGGGCCGAGCGCGCTTTGATTGATTTGCACAATAGGAACGAAAATATTCCCGAAACTCTTGAGATCACTCAACCCTTCCTGCCAGACTCCCATGAAATATAACATGCAATCAATTTAGCTTACAGCCAAATTCTCCCCTTTCGGCCCCCTCTTTCCTTTGGTGTGTCAGCGAAGATAAATGAAAGAAGCAATAAGGAGTACAAACAGCAGTAGCCACGAAAGCAGCAATTGCTTGCGTAGGGGGGACTCGTGGTGCCAGGCCAGAGCAGAACCCACAACAACTTGACCAAACACAGGAATGAATGAAAGGTCCTTTTGAAAGGGCAAAAGAAAGACTGCGTTGACCTCTTTGCAGAAAGAGGAAACTTCAAAGGCTTTACAACAGTTAAAAGACCCAGTTACACGCAGCAAAAATGACTTGCATTGGATGCTAACACGGTGAAACTAAACAACCTCACAGTAAGAGATAGAGCAGAAGGTGGGGTGGAGGGGGCATACTTCCCCTAGCCACTGGAAAAATGTGGAAAAGGCTAATTCTGTCCGTTTGGTGTTAAGTGTAAGGTTCTTTTGTAAGCTATACATGGGAGGAAAACAGAAATTTAGACAGAACTCCTGACAGGCTTTGGAAAAGTCAGGCACATGTTTTCTTTTCATTTTTCTCATCAAGAAATGTTCTCTTCATGTGCTTCTTTTGGAAACATTTGGCAGTTCCTTAGGTATGACAGAAAACGTGTCTGAGGAAGTCAGAACTAATGAAACTGGGTATTTAACAGAGAAAGCTTCTGAATGATCCGAGTGTTGCATATGATTTAAGAAAACTGTATTGAAAGGGGCAAAAATGGCAAAAATGTGCTAATTGTATGAGATAGTTGCGTTCTGCTGTTTTTCTCCAGGTTTTTTACTTGCTCAACACAGCTTGGAAGATATTTGGTCACATGTGTAGTTTTAAGCGAGAGAGAGGGCTGCTGGCTGCACTGACATCGCTTGTGCTCGGGGTTAAGCAAGTGCATAAAACCTTTCTCTAGACAGCAAGGTCTGTCTCTGAATTCCAAGGATCTGAGAGCAAGTAAGTCACAGCACTTCAATGAACAAAGACTTTCCTCTTTAATCTGCTCTAGTTGGGAAAGATAAGACCTCAAATGGAATCTACTTCAAGACTAGATTACACATTAAGATAAGCATAATATGATAAGGACCAACTGACACAGCTTCTGTAAGGGCAAATTGTGCTGCTCTATCTTTCAAGAATTCCATGCAAAAAGTGCATGAAGTAAGAGATGAAATGTATCTTTCGAACATAGTTTAGGTGGAATTTCAAGAGACTTCTGACAGGACCCTTTGTGAGAGGTTTTGAAATAAAATAAATAGCAAGCCATGTAGCCAGCCTATAGGGTGCTTGGAATTCATAGCAAATAGCCAATTTTAAATTGAAAGAGTAATGAGAAAACATATCTGATTTCTGTTTATTATTTGAATTACTTTGAAAACAGAGTTTTAATGCAATTTGTTAACAAATTATTCCGGATCAGTAACAACTAAAGAAGACAATTAGACTCTCCTAAAAATACTTGTATCTGCCCGAAACATTAATTTTTCCATCCATCTATCAGCATTCTGGCAGCTGAAAAATACTATGTGTTAGAAAATATAATAAACTTCTCATTATCGTAATGGACTTTGATCTAACATGGTTCCCTGAGGAAGCAGATATGAATCATGGAGTATTACAGCTTAATGAATATGCCTTTCCAAAATAAACTAACAAAGAGACGGATTAGAGAAATACTATACAAAAACAATATCTCACTGTAATAATGATTTAATAGAAAACTACAAATGATATGCACCAGTTGCACCACAGTCCAGTTTTGGATGCCTCAGTTTAAATAAACACGCTATGCAGAGCAAGCCTCTGGAAAGAATGACAAGCCCAGTCAAAGTTATGTGAAGGTTCATGTACATGATTACTCCAGCTATGGGCATTTGACATATAAAGACGAGGTTGGCAAAATACACTCTCTCAAATTAAGCTTTTGAGTGCCCACATTCAGAATTGTGGGTTACCAGATGCAGGGTCAATCTTTTTCAGCATGAGAGATAGAAACCTATTTTCTTGAGAGCCACTGATGGTGCCCTTTGAGTTACCTACTGCAGATTTTTACAAGGTAGTCCGTGTATCCCTTTATCCACAGCCCATAAGCTGTAAACGACTGACTTAAGTGAGACTAAAATGTGATTTCAAACACAAAATAATGAATGTCACTGAGAAGAGAAGCCATCCATTTCTCTCTTCTTTGCCCCATTGTATAAACATTTCAAGGCATCTGATTGAACTCAGATTCAATACATTCAGGACATCTCAGTTAAAGGAAATACTACTTTATTTAGTTTTAGTAGTAGCCAATTTGTAATTCATTGACCCATGTCCTCTGTGGCTCTTGTGTAGAAGAAGGTTTTGATTTGGTTTTCCAAATCGACATAGGAACTTTTCAGTTTTAGGACAATTTCTCATGTTGGTAAGGAGTCAACTTTTTTTTTTTTTAAGTAAAATAAAAAGGAATCTTCTCTAAATCTAAATATATGTAAAAATCATGTTCTTAAATATTCTACCAGGGATAGTAATTCCATAATATTACCTAGCAGAACTTTGTCCTTTGGTCAGCAATATAAATATTCTGAGGAATTTATACTCTGGTCTTTAGTGATATATAAGACAATATGTTTAGAATAAAATATCTGTTTATAAATCACCATTTTTTCCAGACTGCCGCTAATATCAAAGTCCAGAATGACTAAGACATGAATGCACTATTGTCTGTTGGGGTGGTTTCATTTTTCTCTGACTATATCAAACTAATAAAACGAGATGAATGTCTAAGGTAAGGCTTTGTGAATGTCCTGTATTAAACTACTGTATTCATATTAAATATGGCATGAAAATAAGAGGCTACTGCCTTCTTGTCTGCCTTGGAGAGCTGTTATTTTGATACTTCCTAGTGGATAGGAATAAGTGGTACATGCTTCAGCCTGTTGACTCACAGTCACTGACTATTCTTATGTGGATAACTGCAGTAGCATGAAGATTGATGGCCCTGGCTCATAGGCAGCAGCTGCCATTTACAAATGCCAGCCAGTGCTCCTCATGGGGATTTGTGATAGAATACAGAAATTAGCCAGAATTACTTCCATTAGCTGAATACCTGCCTTTTTTACTTATTTTGCAGTCGCACCGTGTGTCTCCACAATAATCTTTTTTAAAACACTAGCTGATTTTAAATAAATTTGACAGACGCAGCTGATATTTAAAAGGCAATTAAGGTCTTACAAATAGCATCAAAATCAGTGATCAAGTAGAAGAAAGAAGTTTTTCAAGTGTCCTGTCTAAAGGAGATGCTGACACATGCATTTATTATACATTAAGGGACGTATGCAACCAACAAATCAAAAAGCTCAAAACCCCCCGGGTTTTGTAATTGTCGGATGCAAGCAATGCTTTCTCTAGCCAGACTGGCATATGTGTGTCAACTCCTTTCATGTATCATCTTGTGATCACAGAGCTGTGCTATTTCTGTGGCAGCTTGGCACTGAAGAAGTTTGCCGTAAACGAATTTCTCTCTTTTCATACAGTTGCAGTTCACTTCATTTAAAATTAACAGCGAAATAATAACTTGGTGTTTTTATTTAACAAGGTGAGGTCATGCTGGAACCATCATGCAAGTAGTTCTGTTTAGTTTGGAACCTGCTGCAGGGTTTTTAACAGTGTGGATATCTGTGTGCCTATTGATATATGTGTGTGTATACATGTGCATACATTTTATATGGTGTATATCCTTTAACCAAGGCTCTCAGGTTGGGAACTTTCCTCAGCGTGTTTTGTTTTAAACAGGACATATTTCTGCCAGCTTTACTCACAGTGAATACTATCTATTGGTGACTTACTCCACTGGTTTTATATCAGATTGCTCATAGATTAAAGAGCTAATCAGAAGGAGGCAAAAGTGCCGCCAAGGTTTTCAATTTTATCAAAAAGTCTCGGGATATTTGTTTTTTTCCTGTGCCCTAGCTGCTGGGACAGTGAAAGTTTGTGAGAATCTCAGTTTCCATTAAAACTAGCTACTCTAATGGCAACTTAGACTTGCGAGCCTTCCAGGCTGTGGATCTAAGTTGAAAATATGAAGAAAATAACCTCAGAGGGTCAAGATATGAGAAGTCAAATATAAACATTTTTCTTTCTTGAGACATTCTCATAATATCTCATAATTTTTCAGTGTCAGTGATGAATTAATAGGAATGTCAGAATTTCTTCCTCAACTTTAAAATGCTGTGAGGTGACTTCAGCAAAGATGAAATACAGACATTTGGTTTTCTTCATGAAGAGATGGATCAGCATAAACAACATGTGGGGCTGAAACAACAACAAAAAGTACTTTTATGGATTGAGCAGAAATATGGCCCTTCATCTATGACACTTCTCAGAACTATTAATCTCCTGCCTGGAATCAGATTGCTGAAACTATATCAGTATCCTTAGTGGGTACAAGCACGTCTCTGCTCGTTCAAGACAAGCTTTAGTGTATGGTTTTCCTGATGGTGGTTTTACAAAACTTTGTGTTTCAGTGAAAGAAAGAAAAAGATTGAAAATTTAGAGGGATCGAGAAAACAAGGACATACCTTGTGTCCGGCCTGGGGAATAATAAAATGGCGAAGCATTGATGGAAAAAGGGATTCATAACTTTGAAAGGAGTCCTTCCTGTTCTTTGGGTTTGGAGAAGGTCTAATCAAATTGTACAACAAATAGAGTTGCATCAGGCAAACTCTACTCCATCAAGTGGAGAGGAAACAGTAAAAAAAATAATGTCAAATTCTTTGTTTAAATGGTTAACATACCCTCATAATCCTATGTGAAGTGGTAGTGGCTTGCTAAACAATTCACTGTTTCCTTTTTCTGTTCTTGTTTGTGTGTACTCCTGTTCCTCATGACATTAAGAGGACACAGTAAACTTTAAGAAACAGTGTAATAAATTGCAGCAATCTAAGAGCCTTCAGGACTGTGCCACCAGAAGTAATGGCCTAAGAGAAACAACATGTATTTTAAGAAACACAATTAATCAAAATCACAGACAGAAAATCAAGTTTAATGGACTCAGCTTTACTTTGCAGGAGTAACAGTTTTCCTCTGCTGTGAAGGGTATTCTGGACAAAGCCACCTAAAAACACATTGGAGCCAAATTGTTAAACAGAAGGTAATCAGCTAGTGAAAAATTCCCCAGAAACCCTCCGTCATTTCCCTCTCACTTGTTATTCTGCGTTTGGCTCGTCCCCAAAATAAGCCATGTTTCCTGAGATATAGCTCTCCATGGCTCCTGATGCTGTCTCTCTCTCTCTCCTCCACGGATACTCTCCCCAGTGAGAGTATCGCATGGATATCCTCTTTTGCATTTTTTATAGTGTTCGCATCTCTAGCTGTAAAAGATTAAATTAAAAGACTATTTGACCTGCCTTTTGTGGTCAATGACAGTCTAGCAAGCAATACATCACTGGAGGAATGTCAACTTCATGACCCATTACTCAAATGAGGCGCCAACTAGGAAGAGTGAGCTGAGAGATCCAAGAGTTTTAAATTTATTGTCATGATAGAACTAAAAATAAAAAACCCGCCCCTCTTGTAGTATGTGGAGTGGGAGGCAGAGGAAAGGAAGAGTAAGAAATCTCCCAGATCAATCAAAAGCTTTAAATAATGTGACTCTGGCAAGCAGGGCTTCTTTGCACATGAGATAGCTAATTCTGCTAATTTGATTTTCCTCCTGAAAAAGACAAAATGTTTTCTATCCTCCCTTAGTGCAGCTTTTAGATTTCTGGGAAGATTTGCAGCATCAGATTGGATTTGGATGGATGAGGATATGCCAGTCACTCCACTTTTTTGTGATATATTGTTAGGAAAAGGTTCTTCACCTTTTGGTGAAGGGTGGTGGGGCACTGGCACGGGCTCTCCAGAGACGTGGTCACAGCACCAGCCTGACAGAGCTCAGGTGGTGTTTGGACAATGCTCTCAGGCACACGGTGTGACTCCTGGGGCGTCCTGTGCAAGGTCAGGAGTTGCACTTGATGATTCTTGTGGGTCGCTTCCAACACAGAATATTCTATGCTTCTGTGGTTATCCTGAAGCAAGAAGGACCAGCTTGTGACTCAGCTACCAACTTGCTGCAGTTTCTCAGGACAGATTTTTAAGCTGGCACTCATTTCAGGGGAAACAGTTGGGGCACCATTAACTTCAGAAGTTTAATTTGATTGTCCTGTACCTAGCAGAGTGTGGCCATTCTTCCTGCTTCCATACTCTTTCCAACCTCAGGTCTTCCTGCAGCCTCACTCTCCCTTGCCATATGGTCTTTCTCTGTTCCTCTTTCATTCTTATTTCCATCTGGCTTTTCCATAAATATTTCCCTTTTTTCCCCTTTTTAAAACTGCATATTCTACTGACTCATCTCTTCTGGGCCACTACTCTTCCAGGTATTCACATCCCTGGGAAAGGAAAGAAAGAAATCTGTCATGGACTTGGACTCTGCTGTCTCTGCTTGCACACTTTAACCTTATTGCCCCACTCAGTCTGATACATCTTCATAAACTTCATACTCCTGTAGAATGGATATTTTTAAGGATTTCTGTAACCAATTGTGAGTGAAATGAGTATTATAGAGCCCGAAGACTGACGTGTGGTTCAGGATGCTACTAGAAGATATATGGGGAGGAGGGGGAACTAATATCTGTAAGCCAGAGCACAGCGTTTCAAGCTTTAATGTAGAACCTGAAGCATCTGGTTCTGATGAAGTAAGACTGAAATATGACATTGATGTAGTCAGAGGTAGATCTGCTTGTGCCACTGACAATCCTCTTTTGCGGGGCCTGATGAATAAAGTACAACCACAGGAGACTCAAAAGTGAGGCATTAAAAGAATGGGCAAAGAACAACATTTCAGGCCATCCTTTTGCATGACATGCAATATTATGGAGTGTTCTAGTATTAGAAGAAAATTAAAGTGCTGAGAGCTGCTCTGTGTTACAATAATCTCTTTTAAGTATGTAGAGTTTCACAGCTTCTACAGTGCCAAAGATTTTTTTCATAAACTTTGCATTTGGTCTTATGAAGTTATAACAATGTATTATCTCACTTAATCATTAATACAGGATAATATAGCTATGCAAGGCATTTATGAATTAGCTGATCAGACTTTTGAGGGACCCCTGCCCCGTGGAATTGAGAAGAACACTGTCTGTGCCAAATTCTGCCAAAAATTACACTCGCATGACTCCACTGCTGCCTGTAGCAGTTTTGATAGGATTTTGAGGGCAGGGGTAAACTGAATTCAGCCTGTTGATATGTCTCCTTGTATGTGTGTAAGGGGTCCCATCTCTTCTTCCTCATCAGTTCTCCTATGGCCCTTACTTGGATCACGGTCCCAATGCAGCCATTGCTGGGCCATTCTCCTGAGCTGCCAAGGACCTGCTCTCTGCTCATTTGGGATTTGCCTGCATGGAGTTTCCTGTAAGGCTGAGGCTTTTGCTGCTTGGGAAAAAAAAGAGTCCAATTCATTATGTTTGACTGGCATCTAGAAAACTTTAACTATGAGAGTACTATTCTACTAGTAATAATGATAATAGTAACAATAATATTATTGGTAGTACATTTTCCTATTACATTATAGTACTAAAATATGTCATTATATTTTTTATTATTACAATAATTTACATAGTTTCACTGCAGTGAAACCAATTCATATATAAATGAATATAAAGAAGGAAACACTTTTTAAAACCTAGTTTCATAGCTGCTGAAAATGGCTCATTTTTCCAGGCTCTGGTTTTTTGGAGGGATAATCCCCAGCACGGTAGTAAGCCAAGACACTGTAGGCTGGAAACAAAAGTATATGACTCAAAAGAAAGGCTCTCATTCATGGCAGAATTACTGCAGCAGCTCACACTTCTGTGCTGGGACAAAGCAATCTCCAGAAGGGTGTGATCTTGGCTGAGAAGAAACAGTTTAAGTCCAGTTCTCCCCCAGGTTTGGTTTGTGGTGTCTCAGGGGCTGACAGGAAGGTCAGTCCCCACGCAATAGCTCACCCTTCCCTGAGGAGCTGTGAAAAGCTGTGCAGGGATCACTCGCCCAGCCACAGCCACGGAGGAATGGGCTGTTCACACACAGGCTCACTAAGGCAGAACTCCCAAAGCAGCTTCCAGAGCTCCTAGCTGTTCTGGCACCTAGAATCCATTTTTTTTTTTAACAGTATCCTGTAGCAGGTATGAAGTGTGGCTGAGCATTGAAATTTATGCCACAGAAGGGGGAAAACTCCCTTAAAAGTGACAGCAAGCAGTGGAATACTTAGCTTAAACCTTAGCAAAATAATTGTCTTTGTGCAATATATGTCATGTGATTTATAGGATGGCTTCATGAGAGACCAAATGAAACCCTGGGGTGAATTTCACTCAAAAAGATTAAAAGTGAGATTAATGAACTAGAATTTTTTACCTATACCGTTTATAGGATTCCACTGGACAGAGAGGTCCCTTTTGATGCTAGGAGTCCAACCTATATATTTATATTTTAATCCACTGTTTTTTACATATTTTGTATAATACAGTTTGAACATATGTACATAATTCTTAATATGATTTATTACAATGCCCCCCAAATATGCCAGATGCTTTAGGTACAGTTCCACTTACACACAGTTCTCTGTTTCAAAGAGTTTAGTAGCTGGAAACTTAAGCTTGGAAACGTCTGCACTCAGGTATGGCTTTCCTCACTTTATGTGCAGAAGTGTTTGCAGGGTTGGGCCCTGTGCAAACAGCTAGAGTATGGATATTGCAGTCCTGAAAATCGTGACTTTCAGACTTACTTCAAGGCCATTTTTATTACCATTTTGGAATCAAAAATCAATAGGTTTATTACCCTTCAAATCTAAGTTTGCTTGGAGAATACACAGGGATGTATTCCTGGGGATATATCCCCCCAAATTTGGGGGGAAGTACTCTGGGAATATCTTAATTTTTCCTCTCCTAAAGCCGTATTAAAATGTAGTGGTGTGAAGGGGACCTGAAACCCCTTGTGAAAGAAATTGCTTTGGCCGGAGTGTGCTGGAATATGGCCATACATGTCTCTGTGGGGAGCCTTCTCTATGGAGGTTGTGGCAGGACTGAGAAAGGTTTTACAAGAAATTCCCATTAGTGCTTTGATTGATACATCTGGGGCAAAACGGGGGTTTCTCCAGTCCTAAGGTAATTTTGGGGACAATCATCTTCAATTTATCTTCCTCAGAGTGTGATGTGACTCCACAAAATGCAGCACCAACAACTACAAGTCATTTTTCACACCAAACCCCCTTTGTTCCCCACCCGGAGAGCCAAGACACACCATGTGCTGTCCACAAAAGCCACCCATCCCTTCACTGCCAAACACTGGGTCAGTCCTCTTCAAGAGTGCCACTAGATCAAGGCTGGTGTTCCTGAACACCATAATTGCTCTCCAAAAATGCTGTTTGGACAGGCCTAATGGGTTTTTGAGGGGCAGGGCACTGCTGGTCCCTCGGGCAGCGGCGTGCGTGGTCCTGATATGGCAGCTAGTGATTGCAGGGGCACCCCTGTCCCGCCCTGCCCGCCCTCACTGGGCCTTTCTAAACGTTCCTTTTTCCCCAACGCTAATCCAAATAAACACAAGTATCCATAATGATGATGAATGCCCACCAAAGGCTAAAATAATGTGCAAGTTTCTAATTTGTTTTTAAATACAGCGATTTTATTTGTGAGGTTTTTTGTGTGAGCCTCTCAAACACCATTAAACTCATACTCAAATATTTACAATGTGTTTATACTTACCGTGCTCACCTCTGAACAAATTGTTTGACCTTATTTGCAAATGTGTTACAAGAGCCGCCAATGACAGATGATCTTTCATAGGAAATCACAACATGTAAGTGAAATTGAAGCTATGCTGCTGCCCTGTGCAGTATATCAAAGCGCTCCAATCTCCCCAAAACATAAATTTGCAGCTCAGCCACCCTGGCAGAGTCTGGGTGGGGATGGAGGAGGGTCCTCCTTTAACCTCTGGTGCACAGACCCGCACTTCAGGGGTCAGTTTACGCCATGCGAGATGAGGGCATTTGACGTCCAAAACCTGCGGGGCTGATGCTACCCAGTCACTCAAATCACATAATTAATGTGCTTCTGGGTTCCAATAATAAACAATTCTGATGCCTACTCACTACAGCCAAACTTCCCGGGCTAAATAAACAGCTCTTGGCTTAAAAATGAATCTTACCCAAAATGAAGTCTTCCATTGATCAACCAATCCTGCTGTGAGTTTGTACTTTCATGATTGGTGTGGCGACAGAAACTGGTTTGGTTTCCCACTGATTATGTTAAGATTCAGAGGACTTATTAAAGAATTATTTATGTTTCTGTACCTATAAATTTTATGTCGATGCTTGCTCACATTGTTTCCAGACACAGTAGTGACACTTAAACCATGTCATTTCAGCTAACTAAATATTATCCTACTTATAGAACTAATGGAAGGTATGGAAAACATGAAGTAAGAATTAAAGGAAAACTAGGATAATTCAAATTACATTTTATTATAACTGAATGGCTAAAAAACAGAAATCAAAGAGCAAAAGGGTACATACCATTGTGTGTCTTACCTCACTGAGGAAGTGGAAGGAACATTAGCTAAAAGTTTCCCATTTGCCAATAAAATGGTTTTGTTCAGAAGACTCTTCTTTTGTTGCTCAACAGCTCTACCAGCTGAGCTCTTGATAAGAGGGATGCACTGCAGGGAAGTGACACTGAGGCAACATATTGGGTGAGAAAAATGGTGAAGTGTTCCTTCTAATCCCATGACCCAACCGAGTCCCTCCACCCACAAATTTTACGTTGAATTGTTTCCGTGGATATCACCGAAGCTGCTGTAAATCAGCAATCCTGATTTACAATATCTGTGTCCAATAAAAGAATCAGGGCAATTACAGTTCTGCGAACAGGAGCCTAAGCAATGTCTGTTCCCAGTTTAGACACAGTCTAGACATCATTCCTCAGCTATCCTAAGACCTTTCTGGAAGGACAATATTTCATAGTCATGTAATCATCGGCCCTTTGTTGACAAAACCAATAAGAAAGTCAATTGGTGTCAGCTGTAGCGGTGATTTTGTGATGGGAACATCTGTCCTTTTTATTTCTGATGAGACTTAGTCTTGGTCACTGTTAATTGGGCGAGGATGAAAGCTCCAGATCCTGTTACAAGTCCTTTGAGTAAACTAGTTACTCATAATTTTTTCACATAGTTTATCTCCTTTGATTTGTAAAATTGTTTCCACTTGATGCTTTGGGCCCAGGTGCCTTTCGAGTAATAATAAAGCTTTGCAGCAAGCCCCTGACAAATCCAAGTGTTCCTTTCTACCTATCCTGGTAGTTTAGATGATGCTATATCTGCCTCAGCCCTTCACGGTCCTTTAATTTTTCATGTCTGTTAATTAATCATTCTGACACAGAGTTCTGCCACACCAAAAAATGTTGTAAATATCCTATATATAGATCTCAACTAGGACTAGCAACTTGGGATTTCTGCTTTGTTCTTTTATCGCACATATGTTTCACTTTGATGTAAACATTGTTTCAAAAACAGTAAAAGGAGCTTTTTCATGTTATGCGTAGATTATTCCATAAACATATGCATTCTGTCAGACACAGTAATAATTAGAAATAGCTGTAGTTTCATTGCTAACTCCATAATACTTCAAACTGCTTAGATTTTTAAAAAGTAAAAATCAGATGCACATCATTGATTCTGAGTAGAAACTCTTTAAATTTCAATTCATTTCCCTGTCACTAGGACTCATTTGATGTCTATAAGTAACAAATAAATAGCAAACTCAATAAACTCACTACAATTTTATAATTTTACAACAGAAAAATTTCACATACAAAATTCATCTGGGTAGAGGAGTTGAAGTTGTTTTAAAGGTGAGATTCAGAAATGTTCTTACAACATAATTTATTTTTTTGTTGTTCATGAATATCTTTTACTATCCAGACAAACTGATGACATTATAAACCCCTGTTGTACCATACAGTTGCAGTCAAAGAAAAATTTAACAATTAAAGAAATTAAATGAAAAACCTTTCAGAGGGAGGGTGCATTTAAATGAGTCTTATATCCCATGCAGATAGCTCTGGGGATAAGAAATTGGAGAGTTCCGTTAACCACTGACACATTTATTTTTAATTAAACATCTCTCAGGTTGTACTAGATGGTCTCTTGATAATAAAGGCAAAGTTTAAAGGTGTTATTTGCTCTTACACCTGTTCATGCATTGAAATTGACTCATCTTCCACTGTAGCTAGTAAGTAGCAATGGCACTAATCAAGAAGTAAAAAAGTGAGGTTCATTCAAACCTGGCTGTCACAGGCAGCAGCAGATTAATTTGCATCATAGTTAATGGATGGGCCTCAAAACTCAATGAACTCAACAAAAATATCCACAATTCATGCAAGATGGATTGGGCATTTGTATAGTCTGGCGTTAAAGTTCAGTCTGGCTGCAGGGAAATCCTCTTGGGCACCCTTGAGACCTCTGCGAAACGCTGTGGTGCCACACTGCCCTTGTCACCTTTGGGTGCCCAGCTCAGGGAAGGGTTGTGCCTCAGCACGAGGCCAGGCAGAGTCTCCTGGCTCTGAACTGGCCGGCTTTACCCAGAGGTACCGCGGCTGCTCCGTGTGAGAGGGCCCTGTCAATCGGCAGCGGTGCCGGCCAGCTTTGCGTCCTTCACTTTCAGCCCCCCATTTTCCCCCTACCTCTTTTATAAACAAGCTTTTCAGGAAAGATCTGCTTTGCAAGGAGCGGTGCCAAGTGACATGCTTAGTGAACTGTGTTACCCTGGATAATTAGGAAGAGCTAAACCCCAGGTTTGTTACAACAGCTCTAGCTACAGAGCTATTATTGACACTGTGCAAGTATCAACAAAATCACTGCCCACTGATCATACGTCAACCTTTATTTTTGAAATACATTAAGTGAACTATTGTTAATGTTAATGTCTCTGAAGATTAATTAAGAAGGTTGGAGAGGAAATTTTTTAAAAATACAGATCAAGAAGTAACCTTTTCCACCAGATGTTTCTAATGTAACTCTAGGAAACCAAATGTCACATCATCTAAAAATTAGATTTGGCTCAGTGGGAATTTCCATTACAATTTTATTTTCTCCAAAATTATACCAGTTAGTAAAGAACACACAAAATAGTTTTTCTTTGATGGCATTGTGACTACAGTTTTCAAAAACGTTTAGATAGATAGCAAATAATCTTATTTTTATGAATCTCACAGTGTGCCTTTGACTTTGGTGTATTTGAGATAACATCACACCCATCACAAAGAACCTGGCAGAGATGCTTTCTCTTTAATTCTGCCTTGACAAACACAAGATCTGATCTACTTCCTCTTCTCCCCTCTGAGGCCAAGGAAATTCTTTCTGTTCACTATTCTAACTTTCAAGTAGAAAAAAATGTATTTCTGCTATCAGGTATGCACTGATGTTCCCCCAAATCAGCATTTTGCACTAGAAAAATTACATATTGTTAAAATGAATAGTGATCCCAGGATTCCTTCTGCTGCTTAGCCCTCCACTGCAAGTGAAGTGGTGCCAAGCCTGAAAGGGTAAAACTAGAGTTTTCCCAGCTTGCTAAGCTGACTCCTCTGACCTCCTGTGTTCAAGGCAGTGGGATAAAGAGTACTCTACCTCTCCAAACTCTTGTGTTTTTATGGCCAAGTGGAGCTGTGATTCAAATATAAACAGGCAACGGGACCCCAAAATTGAACTAAGTATCTTAATAGATAAGTGGATAAACCCCTGATTACACATTGCCCACGGCCCATTGTTCATTGTTCAGAAATAAATGCCCCTAGCAATCCGTCAGCAGTAATGATATCAGCAATAGTTATCAGAAGCAGACTGATACTTTTGTACAAATGGTGCTGATAAAGGACTTGCAGAGCAGAGAACAATTCAAACAAGTGGAATGAACAAAGAAGTGTATGGCTTATCTTTTGTGGCATTTTCCATGGCTTCAGAGTATCTGACAGTGGAGCCAATGGGAATATATATTTTCCATGATAACTGTTACATATGTGGCTTGCACTTTCAATGTCTCTACTGGAGCATGCTCAGTCTCCTGTCTGCTGATGCAGGGCAGGGCAGCTCCAGCACATGGGATCAACCACCACTTCAGCTATCCTGGCCTCAGAGTGCCAGGTGATTTAAGGTGCTCTCTTAGGATGGTTGTTTTGCACAGCTGCACCTATTTGTCTCAAGATAAATCATATTATATATTTTTTTTTCTGGGGGGGCGGGAGGGGGGCAGGCAGGGTAAGAAAAGAGTTCCCACGGTTCCCAGTCCCAAAATAGGAGCCATAGCAGAAACCCCCAGGATCACCATTTGTCAGAATTCCATTTTCTAGACCATTGTTTTACTTCATTTGCACCATACTGTGGATTTCCCATAAGAAATACTAGACTTTATTTTAATCTTCATTTTTATGTGATAGCCCCCACATTATGTGCATCAATGCCCCTCTGCCTGCCCTTCCACCACCAGTTTGTAAAGATAGACTTGGGACTAAAGTCTATATTGCTGAAACCTTAAATAATCCTGACTCATTTTCTTTGTTTATAATAAAACCATTGAGATCACTGGGAATGATTCTTACTTCAGATACACTACCTGAAAACAGCGGAGCTTGTTTACCAAAACCTATTCTTGCTCTTTCTTCCTCTACCTCTGCTGCCTTTTTTCCCACCCTCTTTTACTTTTTGTCGCTGCAGGCTCTTTGCTGTGCTCATTAACACCATGTCAGAACTTGTGATGACTTGCTTTTTCTGCCTTCAAAATAATTGAATCAAATTTACTGTTAACGCTCTCTGAATTTAAGTTTGCGCCAACTCCAGAAGGAGCTTTCTGGGTTTTACATTGTAGTAAAGCAGTTTCAGAAGTGCAAAGACAGCAGAGTGCAAAGCCAAAAAGCATTCTCTAAGAGAGTCTGGACTGCAAAAATAATGGTTCTTTGCTCTTAGCTGTAATGCTTTATAACAAAACACTGAAAAAAATATTGCAGCACAAGGAACAGCCTTCCAGTGTTTATTGGGTGGCCTCTTGTGAAAGAAAGTTAAGAAACTGGGAGTACTCTGGGAATATCTTAATTTTTCCTCTCCTAAAGCCGTATTAAAATGTAGTGGTGTGAAGGGGACCTGAAACCCCTTGTGAAAGAAATTGCTTTGGCCGGAGTGTGCTGGAATATGGCCATACATGTCTCTGTGGGGAGCCTTCTCTATGGAACTTGTGGCAGGACTGAGGATGTTAAGCTGAGAGTCAGGTGGCTTGAGGAAAACTCTGATAGAGCCTGCATGTGACCTCTCTGTTTTTGATCTGTTTATCCCCCAGCCTGGATTGGTACCGGGAGTTTCCTCAGCCCAGGTGCAGAACCTGCCACTTGGCTTTGTTGAGTGTAGTGAGCTTCCCATGGCCCCATTCATCAGGACTGTCCATGTCCCTCTGGATGGTGTCCTCTCTTTCAAGCTTGTCAGCTGTACTCTATGAAAATGGGGAGCCTCATTGCTGCCAGTGAATACGTGAATTATGACTTCTGTCTCCTGGTTGATTTCATACAACATGTTGCCAGCAGAATAAACCCTCTTGTACATTTGGATCAGGAAGTTAAAGTGCAGTTAATAGATAGGGAGGTAAATGGAGGGTATCTCTGGTTGGTCTTCCAGGTATGGTTCTCGCTTGCTGAAAGGAATGAGCTGTGGAAACTTCATCCCTTTTGCTTTTTCAGGTGGGTCTTAACTTTTCCAAGCAGCTGTCTGCAATATGTGTGGCCCCATATCTCATGAGAGGCATTTTTGATACCCTCTGAAGTTAAGGTTCCAAAAAATGTTATTGAAAAAACGTCCCTAGTAAGAATATTTTTTCTTCAAATAGTTATAAAAAGGGAAACCCGTGCCCTGAGTTGGAAATCCACATGTTACCTTCCATGTGGCTCACACATGTGTAAAATAGGCATGTTTTTATGAATCGTTTGTATATTCCTTAGCCAGACTCCTGTGTTTAAACAAATGTGGAAACAACACAATACAGCTGTATAAGGAATTTTTTTTGTTCATAAGTAGGATCTACAGATTTTTAAAGCTACACTTTCAGCAATAAAGAAATTGTCCATATTACTGGAATGTACTTCATATCTTGATAAAACCTTTAATTCTTTTGGTCTGGAAAAAAAAGATCTATGAACTTTATAATGATGCCAACTCAGCATTGCAAAAGTTAGTCAGGGGTGAAGGTACTATTCATTACTAAGATATCAAAACAGGCCTGTCTACTTGGCAAGAAGGTTAGTTCTGATGTTGTTTCCAAAATTATTAACATCTTATTAAATGAACTGTTTCAGAACTTGGGACAGTTGAACACTAAAAAAAGACTGAAAAGTGAAATACAAAATAAATGGCCTTTATTGGCAGCTCTCTCCAAACACTTTTTCTATCCTTCTCTTTTCTTTTAGACCTTGAAAGGAACAGCTTTGGAGGGTTACAACAGCATATGAGAAAATGGCCTCATTTCTTGTACTGGATGATGTAAAATATTACTTCCTAAATTACTGTACTCTGAATCATCCAAGAAGCAAAGACCAAAAATCTGAACACATAACCGCTTGCCAAAATAAAGTGCTAAATTTGGACAGAGTGAATTTCAGGTGTCAGATGTAAGATGGTCTACAAGATAAATGGTCTACTGTCTGCTCCACTACTAATTTGATGAAAAGACGAGTCAAGTTCAAATTCTATATTGCCAATAGAAAGAAAATTAACTGCCTTTTACTGGCACATCATTCAGTCTTATTGCTGCCTCTCAGACACAATGAAAAATGATGTCTGCCCCCACTATGACTGCTTGGAAAAGAGTAATTTCTAGCCCTCTCAAAGGGATGCCACATACTACCTTCCCCACAGTGCCTCTGACTGTGCTGTCGACCCTGATGTTTCTTCTCTGCCTAATTCATGTCTAAAGCAAGATACCCAATATGTTTATCTCCAGGTTTGGTATCTGGGAAAAATTTTCTTATTCCCTTTTAATCTTATTTTCCCACAGGGAAGATAGTACTGGACTTATTCTCCCGTGGGGTCCTTCATGAAAACTATTACAGAAGCATCGTGCACAGACACGGCTATTTCAAAGTAACATCTTAAAATTTTGGTTAGGATCATATTTTCAAAAAAGTAAAAATATTTTTTCCACAGAGTGTGAAGTCAACCCAAAATACAAATGCCCATGTGAGTCCAGTTAATGAATTTCTAACACTAAAATAATTTGTAGTTATTCTAGGTGACTGAGGATTAAATATTCTTTTATTGAAAATTTGGTTAACTAAGATGTTATACTTATATAACACATAATACTCTATAGAAAGAAAAAATACTCTATAAAATTGCTTACAAAGTCAGAAACAAAGCAATTGAAGCAAAAATTAGAGTTTGCATTTACTTTCCACAAACTGAGCTTAAACAATAGTAGGCATTTGTGTCTGAAGGATGTTTCTGATGCTTTTTCACTGTAGAGTGTGCAGCACACTCTACATTTCACCAAAATTATCACTGACAGCTTTAGGAATGTGCAATTAACTGAAGGCATGAATAGGATGAATCCCATCCAATTGTGTGGAATTGGAATCTGTATTAAAATTATTCTAGAAAAAATAATATGACTGGTTCAGTGGAGGAATTCTAACCTTGCATGTGAATAATGGATTTTTCCGTTCCATGGCTGCATTATGAAGTAAAGGAATGAGAAGAAAAAGGAATGGAGAAAATTTTAACACATCCAACAATTTTAACATGTAGAAGCTCTCTCTGTGTTAACCCCCTTCTTTTTACTCTACTTGAAATATTTAGGTCAGTTTAAAAAGAGAAAAAAGTAATAGAAAAGCCAAAGCATGTGATTTTAGAAATGTTCTGATCAAGTGTTTTAATTTTTGTAGATAATTTTGGGGGGTTTTGGGGTTTTTTTTGCTGAACTACTGCAAAGGTGATTGAGATTTTGTATTTTTTAGCCTGTGCTTTTATGTGTATTTATCCCATATAATTTTGGTTTTATCCAGTGTTATCAAGAGATGGAAAAATGCAATATATCAATAGAGACTAAAAAGCATACTGGCAGTGGTACCAAATGAGAATAAAGGAGACGACTCTCCAGTGTTTGCCCCAAAGAAATAAATTTTCTGATTTCTTCAGAGGAACTTAGGTCAGAAAGGGTAAAGAAGAAGTTTTACATTACCTGACAGAATTATCTTCTAATATAGCTTCATTTTGATTTACTAAACCTTTTAGCAAGAACTTACATTGCTGAAAAAATTGCTGAAAGAAAAATGTCACTTCATTATCCACCATTTCCCCCCTTCGTTTGTGCTAAGAAAAGATAAATATGAAAGTGCTGAGAGCTGGAAAAATAAAGGTCTCTGTCCATCTTCACCTACAGCAAATTCACAGATGAGACAAACAATAAACTTAGCAAATGCAGGTCTGACTTCAGCCGTCCTGCATTGCTGAAGCAGCCACAGCAGCCGGAGCTAATCACTTGCTCTGGCCTGGGGTCTGTATAAACACCAGTAGAACAGTCTCATGTAGCTCTGGGGCTGGGACTGATTCATCAGAAAGTGTAGTAAGAGACATCTTGCTGGATTGCTGGCAGGATGCGCAGAGTCAATATTTGTAATAGTAATTAGTTCTGGAACTGAGACAAGCGACTTGATGCACATGTTATGGCATTGTCCTTTAGGTCTTTCCTTTTTGAAGTAAATAGTTACGTTAATCTAATCTTGCACAAAGTCTCTTTCTCACAGTTCTAAGTTTCTTTTATAAGGGAATTTGTCTAATATAGCAGCTGTTGAGAGGACAGCTTCTTCCTAACAAGTATTTCTACTAAAGACAATCTAAACTAATAAATACTAGTTGTCAAAATTTAGTAGTAAGATGGGAAAATCGTAACTTTGCTGTAGACTACCACTGAAGAATGCATTTTGTCAATCAGAACTAAACACTTAAAATCAATGCTAGCTAGATATGTTAGGAGCCAGATCCTTCCCTTTGGAAGCTTATTCTGAGGCTCCTACTTGGAAGACTACAAAACCAGATGGAGGGAATATCATCGTTTACTCTGACCTCCAGCATAACTTAGACACAGGACTTTCATAAGCTATTTCTCATTCCAAAAAAGCATCTAATTTAGAAAACATTCTAGTTCTGGTTTAAAATGGCCTGTGATGGGAATTCACTATAAACCTTATTAAGCTGTCCTAGTGGCTAATCAGTCACTGTTCAGAATTTGTCTAGCTCCAGTGCTCAGACAGTTAAGCTCCTTATAATTTGATCTTTTGCAACTCCAAAGAATTACAACATTTGTGTTGCCAAGCAAATTGCCCTTTTATATTCTCCTTGACACAGGAATCTGTTGAGTTTCTGAGTGTTTCAGTAAAAGGCAAAAATGTCAATCCTTTGTTTCATTTTCCAAGTATTTTCTGCACTCTTCATGTTCCTCAGTACTCAGTACAGAGTTGGGCACCAAAGTAAATGTTTGGTGACTTTCCTTGTCCTGTTTATTAGTATCACATTTCTTCATCTAACCCTGAAATAAATGAACTCTTTCAGCTGTAGTACAGCATCAGGGACACCTCCAGACTCCAAGTATTTCCAGAGCTACAACTTGCCAGATGTAGTCTGCTGTCTTGGCAGCATTCACTTTGCATAGCTGGGTGTCCTGCACTTGGCCGTGCTGGAGCTCAGATTTATAGCCGTGCCTTTTCACACAGCAGTCCAGGTGACTGTATCTGTGACCTGCTTTCCTAAGTTCTGGCTTTCTGTGTCATCCCCAGCTTTCTCAGGGAGTAAACAGGCAGGGACGTGACTGCTCAAGTTTATTTCAGCTCTGTAGAGCTAGAATGGATTTTCCTTTTCTCATTTCTCTTTGCAGACCTATTCAGTTGTCCAGCTTCGGGCTATTTCATAGAGCTGTATAAATTTATCCGAGTGCTCATTTCTTATTCAAAATGTCATCAATGGTATTAACTTAAAATGTCTTTCATAAATCTTGCTGAAAGTACACCATTAATTTTATCAGTCACATTTGTTGCTTCTTGCCTCTATTTTTAGAAGAGGATCTGAGATTCTGGCTTTTGGTTTAACTAGCTGACATTAATTAAATAATTTTCCTTCATTGTGCTTCTTTGTCTGTAAAGTACAATGCCAATTATTCATTGTGCTTCTTTGTCTATCAAGTACAATGCCAGTTATTCAGACCCATTTCTGCTGTGTCTCTTTCACATTGTTTAAATATTTGCATAGGAGTGTCTTTGTCCAACTCCAAGTAATTTCTGGGAAGTTTCACTATTTCATGAAAATCTAGTGTTGTGCTGAAGAGAGCTCACTTACCCATTCTGTTTTTAATCTTGTAGGATGTTGCACTGATAAAAAAAAAATCAACTATTGCAACTTCTATTTATCATGTTTCTTGTTTACTTGTGTAAGGAGGATTATTTTGCTTTCATTGAATGATAAGAGTTATAACAAACCCTAAGACGGCACTCTCTAAATATAACATTGTTGAAATGTAGTTACAGGCCAACAGTTTGTTTTACTGACTTTAT
>VYZQ01055626.1:0-14528 GCA_013400655.1 Mystacornis crossleyi
TTCCAGCCTAACTGATTCTGGGAACTCATCTAGAGGTGCTCCATCTGGGAGGGAGATGGGGGCATCCAAGCCGGCAAGGCATCCCAAAAAAATACCAGCTCAGGATGGGGAATTTTTAACAATGGAGAAGGTCTGTGCCTGCTCACATTTTCAGGAGCACCAGGAAACTGGAATTAAAGCTGTGCCAAGGCTGTTGGCTTGGGTATCCGTCAGGCTTCAGAGCCTCCATCTCAACATTAAACAAAGCCCAAATTAATTTTTCTCATAAAGCAGCAGTCACAGGGTCACAGAGCAATTAGAGGTGGAAAGGACCAATTAAAAGAACACCAAATAACTGATCCCCAAATACTCAGTCTGGGTTTCCAGCCTGCATAAATCAGAGCTGGTCCATGACAGTCTCCACTTCCCCTGTGGCTTATTTTATCTTGGTGATTTGAAGTGGCTCTCGGGATGGGACCTCCATGGTTTTCCACAGGAGAAAGAACTACCTCCTCCAAGCTAATGATTTAAGTGTTTTGGAGGTATCTTTTTTTTCCCCTGACACCTGGCTTAGGAAGGTGGAAGATTCAGAAGTAGTGAAAGAAAAGAGGTCTTTTATTAAAAAAAAAAAAAATCTAACTCATAATTAGAAAATTCATTGCCACAGGATGCTGTGGGTGGTGAAGAAAGGAGGTGAATACCTGGTGCAGGAATCAGCCTGGGGAACAGGAGCAGGCAGGGCTGGAAAAGCAGATCAAGACAATTCCCACTTCTCACCCCACTTCCCTCCTCACAGAAAAGCAACAAAACCACCAAAGCTGCAGAGAAAAGAAGGTGGTGGGAGAGAAGACAAACAGGCCCACCCAAAGGGGGTGGAACAGGATGGTCTCAAATGTTCCTTCCAACGCAGGCAGTTCTCGGATTCTGTGATTCTAGGTCTTGGGATGGAGTCCTCTTTCTTGGATTTTAGCAGCATGGATGTGATCAAACCATATCAGTTTCCCTCCAGGCCTGAAAAAGAGCTGCTCCATTTCTGGGTGCAGATGTAGCTCTGGGGGTAGGGAGTGAAGTATTCCTGGCCTGATGACTTGTGCATGAAGATGCAGAAGGGAAGGGAGGAGGGAAAATTCCCCTTGAGACAGCCCACAGAGCTGATATTCTGACATGAGACCTTTCCCTGTGTGACACAAGGGCTGCTGCAAGGAGGGTGTGAACCAAAGTGACCCTCGAGGTTGCTTTAGCTTGTGCCATAATCCCTCCTCCTCCAGGCAGTCAGAACGGTTTGGGTTGGAAGAGAGCTTAAAGATCATCCAGTCCCACCCCCTGCCATGGGCAGGGACACCTTCCACTATCCCAGTTTGCTCCAAGCCCCGTCCAACTTGGCCTTGGACACTTCCAGGGGTGGGAACCTGTGCCAGGGCCTCAGCATTCTCACAGGGAAGAATTTCTGCCCAATATCCCATCTAAATCCCTTCAAACACAAACCATTCTCTGACACTACAGAGGCATCCTGGAGGACCTTGCCTGATGCTCCCAGCCAGCAGCTGTACTCCAGCTCGGCTGTCTGGAGAGGATTAAGTCACCTTTGTACCAATCTCTGCGTGAATCTCTCTCCCTCTCTCAGGAAATCACTCTCAAATTGTTGGCAGGGCTGTGGCCATTTACCTTTTTCAAAAAACACTCCACTATTTCCTCTCAGACCTCATAACCTGTGCCCCCAGCAGAGCAATGCCACTTGGCAGGTTTTTATTCTGCCACCTGAGTTACAGAAAAAAAAAAAATCATTCTGTTGATATTTTTCCCTTTCTCACAACAAATGCAGACATTTTATCAAGGAGGTGATCACAGGTGTTATTGAGGGGACCCTGGGTCATTCATTCTTCTCCGTGTATCAAGTTACCTAAGAAATGCCAACAAAGGCTTTCATAGAATATTTGGAAGAATGTGGGATTAAAAAAGCCTCTGCTGCCAACAAAAAAAAAAAAAACAAACAAACAAACAAAAAAAAAAACACATTTAAAAGAGAATTATGAGACCATTGTGCAGAGAGGTGTGAGTGGTAGGTGCTTTTTTCTCTTGCAAACCAGCTTTACATTTTTTGACTGGTTCTTGTTTTCCCTCTCTTTTAAGGAAGCCGTTTGGTTTCATGCAAGCTGGAAGGCAAAACCCTCTAGAAAATGAAGATAAGGAACAAAGCCTGGCAATTGTTGACTAAAACCATGTGGACGTGGCACTCGTGGACATGGTTTAGTGGTGACCCTGGCAGTGCTGGGTTAAGAGTTGGACTCAACGATCTTTGAGGGCTTTTCCAACCTTAAAAATTCCATGTTTCTATGAGAGGGTGGTGTGCACAAGGAGGAGATGGCACATGGGGTGAGGGCTGTGACTGCCTGTGCTCCTCGGAAGGCTGCCTTGTCTTCCCGAGGCCTTGGGAGTTCCTTGGCTGGTGACAGGTCCTGTGGAGGCAGCTCCGTGGGGTGACATCTGGGCAAAGGGTGGAGCACAAAAGTTGAGCTGCTCTGCAGGGCATGAACTCTCACTCCCCACACTCATCCCTGGGGCTTGGCTTGAGATGCAAACCCCCTGTCCTGCATCCACGGAGTTGTCCCTTTAAACACTGCTCTGGTCAAACCCTCCTGTAATATTTAGTGGAATTTCAGCCAGAACCCAGAAATCCTTGTTCTCCTTCCCTTTCTCAGAGGCTCTGCACAAATACTAAAACCATTCCCCCTGTCCCATGCTGAGGACCAAACAATCGCTGGAAACAATGGGTGATGTCCCTTTAAAAGCAGCACTGTCAGGCCAGCAGAGCTGCACAAAGCTGCCTGGGAATGAATAATGGGATTACAGGGGCCACAACATGGGAAGCCATGGGGTTTTTGGCTGGGAGAGTTCGCCCACGGGGCCGGTCACCACAAGGTAACTCCACGCTCCAGTTCATCCGTGTGGGACAGCAGCAGGATCCCGCACACGGATTCAGCATCCTGGAGAAACCCATAGGGATCACCCAGAAGAAGCCAGGCTTTTGATTTCCTTTGATCCTCTCATGGCCAGGGCAGAAAGAGTCTTAGGTGTGTCTTGCTCATAAAAAAACAACTTTTTAACACATCCTGCCTCTTCCTGCATACCCAGCTCCAGCTGTTTCTCACCAGCATGGTTGGGGAATGCTGCTGGGATGGACGGGATGCTGGGTTGAACTTTCCAGGGTGGAAGGGGGAACCAAACTCAGGTCCTTCCTCGCAGTGAAGCAACTGCTGGGTTCAAATGCAAAGCTGGGCTACAGAATCTTATGAACCCAGGGAGGATTTTCTGCTTGGATTAACCCTCAGAATCTCCCAGGGTTGTTTAACAGGGGTGAGGGAGGGAAAGCTTTGGATGTATTCTTTCCTGTTTTCCAGTCTAGGTGGCTTAGCCTGCATAGCTACAAGCAGTTGCCTTCAATTTTGCCCTCAACAGACAGGAAGACCAGTAATTTTCCCATTTCCAGCAGTCCATCTTTTCCCTGCACTGCTATGGGGGATGTTTCAGCAGGGAGCACCTCAAGGCATGGAGATGTGGAGCTCTTCGAGATTTCCCTCTCTTCCCAAAAGAGAAAAGTGCCACGAATGAAGTCCCAGCCTGGTCCATGAAGCTCAGGGGGACGGTCTGTGGAGAAACAGCTGCTCCCACAGGGACAGCCCTTTTTATTTCCAAAAGATCAAAAGAAACTGAAATGTGAATTGGGTCTTTCCTGAGTGCAGCCATTTGTGCTGAAGCACGGAGAAGCACAGGCCTCTTGTCAGATCCTTGCCAAACCCTTCAGAGGAGTCCACATTGTCTGTGTTTTGGTTTGGAGCTTCTTCAAAGGTGCTTAAGTGCCCCCCTGTCATGGCTAATTTTAGGTGCTCACGCCCTTGTGGTGCAACCCACAGCTCCAAATGAGGTCACAGAGTCACAGAAGGGTTTGGGTTAAAAGCGACCTTAAAGATCATCAGTTCCACCCCCTGCCATGGGCAGGGACACCTTCCACTATCCCAGGTTGTTCCAAGCCCCATCCAAGCTGGCCTTGGACACTTCCAGGCATGGGGCAGCCACAGCTTCTCTGGGCACCCTGTGCCAGGGCCTCCCCACCCCCATAATGAGGAAATTTAGTGCTGCATCTTTGTTTAAATTCCCTCAAGCACTTGCTCAGGCAATATCGGTATCCCAAACGATAATAATAGTGCTTAATACGTAATAATAAATGTCTGATCAACAGGACACAGGTGTTTTAGGATTTCCCAGGTGGGACCATCAGACATTTGTGTTCCTTTTCAAATCTTTCCTGCTTTCTGGCTCACACCCCTCATATTTCAGTGCCAAGCTGGTGAATTTGAGATAGAAAACTCATTTTTCCTAATGGGACAAAGTTACAACTGTTCTAAGATGTCCCTGTTCATAGGTTTGTACTTTAGCCATACTTGAGAGAGAAAGGACTTTGAGTGCTTAATTTTATAACTTGCAAAACCTGGCAAATTTCAAAAACAAAGATCAAAGTCTGACCCCTCCAGTCCTCCAGTCTGTCACCTCCCCTGGCTGGTGATGGTTTTGCTCTCAGCACAGATGAGGAGCTGCCACACTTGACAGTGCAAAGGCAAACACAAGGGCAAAGGAGAGGCAGGAGGAGCTGGGGAGGGAAATGCTCCAGCCCCGGGGCAGCTCAGCACACGCTGAGAGCTGCAATTTGCTCCTACACCTCCACAGAGCCTCTCAGCACAAAAACAAGAGCAGTTTGCATGTCTGAATAAATCAGCCTCTCGGGGCCAGGTTCTCAGCAGGGCCCAGCTGACGTGGCTGGCTGAGGCTCCGTGGGTTTATGTCAGTCCTACAAACCAGGGCCAGGGCCTGGTGTGCAGAACCAGGGCCTGGGGCAGGTCATGGGAGGTGACAGGCCAAGAAAAGCAGATGGACAATAAAACCTTGGGTTTGTCTTTTTCTTCACATCTGAACGTGAGCAGCCTGAACCTGGCTGAAGCCAAACCCGAGCAGACTCTGGAGACACAGAGGAAAATTCCTTGCAGTGTCAGATGACGACTTTCGTGTGGATTGGGAGCAACAAGAGATAGGGCAAGAGCAAATGGCCTCAAGTTGTGCCAAGAGAGGTTTAAATTGGATATTAGGAAAAATTTCTTCAGCAAAAGGAGCGTCCAGTCCTGGCACAACTGGCTGGCGCAGTGGAGGAATCCCCATCCCTGGAAGGATTGAAAAGCTGTGTGAATGTGGCATTTGGGGACAGGGTTTAGCAGTGGCCTTGGCAGAGCTGGGGAGTGGTTGGACTCAATGATCTTAGAGGGCTTTCCCAACCCAAATCCTTCTATGATAGCACTAAATTTACTCTCCCGCCTCTGCTGCTTTTGGCTGGGATAGAGTTAAATCCAAAACTGGGTGGTCCTGTACCAGTTGCCTGTTGGGAACAGTCCCCAGCATGTGCAAACTCCTGAAGCTCCAAGTGCTTGGCAGGAAGCTCCCTGGGACAAGCCAAAACCATTCCAGGGTGATGCTGTTGAAACAACCGGGCCTGAACACGCCGGGAGCTGTGCTGAGGGTTGGGGGTGCTGGGGCTGCACACTCTGCACTTCATTCTGTAAGGACATGGCTGCTGCACTTCTTTCCTGCATGGAAAGAATCTCCACATTCACCAGATTTTGCCCCTTCATTGGATAGATGAGTCCTACAGACCCTAAATAAACATATCATGTAATCACAGAATCATGGAATGATTTGGGTTTGAAGGGACCTTAAAGCTCATCCAGTTCCAACCCCCTGCTGTAGGCAGGGACACCTTCCACTAGCCCAGGCTGCTCCAAGCCCTGTCCAACCTGGCCTTGGACACTTCTGGGGATCCAGGGGCAGCCACAGCTTCTCTGGGCACCCTGTGGCAGGGCCTCCCCACCCCCACAGCCAAGAATTCCTTCCCAGTATCCCATCTATCCCTGCCCACTGGCAGTGGGAGGCCATTCCCCCTTTTCCTATCCCTCCAGGCCCTTTCCCAAAGTCCATCTCCATCTTTCCTGTAGCCTCCCTTCAAGAACTGGAAGACCACAATTAGGTCACCCTGAAGCCTTCTCCAGGCTGAACAATCCCAATTCCCTCAACCTTTCCCACAGCAGAGCTGCTCCATCCCTCTGATCATCCTGGTGCCTCCTCTGAATTTGCTCCAGCAGCTCCAGGTCCTTCCTGTGCTGGACCCCAGGGCTGGAGGCAGCTCTGCAGGTGGGGTCTCACCTGAGCGGGGCAGAGGGGCAGAATCCCCCCTCCCCTGCTGCCCACACTGGGGGATCAGCCCAGGATCTGGTTGGTTTCTGGGCCTCATGCTGCTATGGAGTCTTCCCGACAGCTTTTCTACCACAACATGAGCAAAACCCAGGAAAAATCCTGGCTGTGTTGGGATGTTTGGAAGCTTTTTCCTTTATTTGACAAGAAAGTGGATTTCACCCTTGAAATGTAATGTGAAATGCAACTTTTGGTTCCAGGACCGTGTGATGGGATGGCCCAGCCATGCTCCCTCTGCCTGCTGGCAGCTCTTACCCACACTCGTGCCTTCAGCACAGCTATTTCACCCTGTGGTCAGTCAAAAAATTGCTCTCTCTTTTGGGGAAATTATTCTAAATTACCGGCCACGTTCAGATCCAGCAAAGACCGGTATAATTAAGTGGCTGGAAAATGGAAAATGAGGAACAATTAGGGTTTGCTTGGCCTTTTCTCTTCTTCAATTTAAACTTTCAGTTTTTGACAGATGGTGGTTTAGATACCACACCCCAGTCTAAGGGGTAGAATCAGACTCTGAGACCATTTGTATTTCCATCATGGGCAGAGATTGAAAGAAAACCCCAAATCTTTTAAAATCCAGGGTTCTGAGAAAGAAAATCTGCTTCTTACTCTCTTTGATCATCTTGAGATTTGGGGTTTACATCAAGTGTGAATTTAGGATCGCACCCAGAATCAGGTCACACATCTGGAGCTGAGGTTCTCCAGAGCACTGAGGGGTTGTAGGGGATCATCTCAAAACTGTCCCTAATAGTCCTGAATTCCCGAAAGCCACAATCCTGAGAAATAAAATTGCAAAGTGCAGCAGCCAGAACCACCTCCGTAAATAAATTCTCAGGGGCTCAGTGGAGTTGGGTGAATGCAGCAACAGAAAGTTGACAAATCAACAGTATCTGAAGCAAAAGTAGCAAAGAAATCTTTAAAACTCATTGCTGTCAGAAGCTCTCCTCAAAGATTTCAGTGCTTCTCAAAAACAAAGTGTCTGCACAGGAACATTTTCACAAGTGTTGGCCACAAGTGATGTCCCAGACCCTGCTGCAAATATTCCTGCTGGGACTTACAGGCAAAATTCCAACTGGGCAACAGAAACAAAGCCACGTGTCATGAGTCACTTCCAGTAACTTGGGCCAAATAATAAAGATTTTTCATGCCAGTGAGGAGAAGGGAAGGATCACTGGGAAGTGTGCTTTTGGTGTCTGGTTGCTTCTGCTCTTGTGAAAGCACCTGGACTGGTTCTCCAGCCCTGAATTCGGCTGCCCTGACAGGGACATGTCCATCCTATCGACCTCTAGAAAATCATAGAACCTGAGCTGGAAGGGACCTGCAAGAATCATCGAGTCCAACTCCTGGCCCTGCACAGGACAACCCTAAAATCACTCTCTGTGCCTGAGAGTGTTTTCCAAACATTTCTTGAACTCTGTCAGGCTTGGTGCATCGTCCTGGGAATTATCCCCAGGCTGTGCTGATTCCTGAGCTCAGCTGGGAGCTGGGTCAGGCCCAGGATAAATTTATGCCAAAGACCATGACAGCAAAGTGACAGAGAAAAGGTGAATTCCAGCCCTTGTGCCCTGGCCCTATGGATTTTCCTAGCACACATTCCTAGAAAAGACAAAGTATTTTTGTCCTCTCTTTCTCTGTGAAATGTCCAGAAATAAACAGTTGTGTGAGACCGGGCCCAAGGCTGGGGTGGGAGGATGACTGAAATGTGGACTGCATTTGAATCAGGAAAAAGGCAACAGAGGATGGACCTGGGAGAGCCTGGTGGGGAAAACACAATGAGTGATGGAAAACACAATGAGTGATGGGAAACAGAATGACTGATCTGTTGCCTTTCCACCTGGGGCTGAAGGCAGGCAGGAACAAGGAGTCTCCCCCCTCTTCCATTTTTATCCCTCTTGAAAATTTGTGCTAACAGGGACAGGCAGTCACTTACCAGCTCCTTCCTGAGCCACGTCAAAGCTTCGTCAATGCTCTCAAAGCCACCTATTCTCCCTGAGGTGACAGTCCCCTTGTCCTGGGCAGGGCTCCCGTTGAGGTGCAGCTGCACCTTCCTCATGGGGACAGTCTCCCCTGGGGTCTTTTTGGCCTTGGTGGCCTCGTCCTCCCCGTCTCCCTCGGGCTGGGGACTTTTCCATGCCTGCTCCTCCAGCTTTGCCTTCCATTCCAAGTAGGAAGGGCGCCTGGTCTCCAGTCTCAACTTCTCTGTCAATGCTTTGAGGGTCCTCAGGTGATCATCCGGCGGAGGAACCCCCCCAGAGCCAGCATCGGTGCTGTCCACCGCCTCTTCTATTTGGATTTGGGGGAGAGACATCCTCTCTGGGAGTCCAAAGGCATAGAGGTGGGCTGGAAAGGGCCAGGGATGGGGATGAGAACCCTCAAGGTCAGACCAGGTGTCACAAGGTGCCCAGCACAGCTCCCTGGAGGACAGCTGAGGTGTGGGCCCCTGCTCAAGCAGCAAACCAGCCTTGGATGAACACCTAGAAGGAAAAAAAAAAAGGATTGGTCTTGAGATGGAAAAGGGAGTGAGGAAAGAGAGACAGCTCTTGCTGGAGCAGGGGAGTGAGGGCTTTGGGAGAGGCTCAGTGCCAGGGTGCTGCTGGGGAGGGTGACCTCACCGCGGCTATCTGAGTGCTGTGGGGCAGGAGCAGACAGGTTCTGCTTTTAGCAAAGCTTTGGTTACCTACACCTCCAGTCTTAACTCGAGGGGCCATGGAAGGGTTGCCAAGGAGGCCAGGACTCATTCCCAGACCCCAACCTTCTCTGAAAACACCAGTGACTGCTGCTGGATGTTGGGCTGTCGGGTTTTGCTGATTTTCTGCCTGGCAAACCCACATTTCCCCTTTTGGGCAAATCAGGTGCCGATGAAATAAGACAACCTGGAAGAGGGGAAGTTTAGAATAAATATTAAAGAGAAATTTCTCCCTGTGAGGGTGGTGAGGCCCTGGCACAGGGTGCCCAGAGAAGCTGTGGGCTGCCCCTGAATCCCTGGAAGTGTCCAAGGCCAGGCTGGATGGGGCTTGGAGCAACCTGGGCTGGTGGAAGGTGTCCCTGCCCACGGCAGGCGGTAGAACGAGATGATTTTTATGTCCCTTCCAACCCAAACTTTTCTGTGATTCTGTGAACCCAAACTTCTCCCAAGAGTTTGAGTCAAAAGGCAAACTGGAAAGAGGGATTTATTCTTCCCCATGCCATACCCCCCTCCAGTTTTACAGATCTGGGTTTAGTTGTGGGTTTGCTGAAGATGCAGCCTTAGGGTCCAGCTCTCTCCTGACCCGCTGGCTCCAGCCAGGAATGTCCCAGCCATGTGAGGAACTAACTGGGCTGTTGGCACGGTTTGGGTTCAGGCACCCAGGGAGACTTGGACTTGTGGTTTCCATCACTGGCCAGGTCCAGTTTATCCAGTGGGAATGGTCCCGTGTAACATCCCTTAAGAGCAGCAGCACAGAGAAGCCAGGAGCTTCCTCCCCACTTCTGCTCCTGTCAGTGCTCATGGAAGCTGTGCCCAAAGCTGCTCTGACAGACCCAGGGACCTGAAGGGGCCAAGGACTCAACAACTCTTCAAGAGTTAAGCTCAGGCAGCTTCTGTATTCATTTGCCGGCAGGATCAGATAAGGGACCTTCTCAAGGTCGTGCGTTCATCTATAGCTGAGCCAGGAATAGATCCAGAGCTCTTCTCTGAACGCCAGGCACAAAACAAAATACTTTTTTGCCTGCCTGGTGAGATGCCTGGAAAACCAGGCAGGATGTGTGCAGCCTCCTAGAGTTACTCAGCCATTCTTCTCCCTACCATTTCCACAACGGCTTGTGCAGCTCTGAAATCCAGACCATAATTACGCCTCTCCAACCTTTTTAGTAAGAAGATTCGATTTAAAATAAACACCAAGAGAGAGAGCAAGATTTATCCCAACAATTGTGTGGGGGCACATGAGCTGAAGGAGGAGTTGATAGCGTACACACAGACAGTGTGGGGGTGGAGGATTAGTCATGTTGTGGTCTCCTTCCCGCTCCTATTTATGTTAATGAGAGTTTTACGGGGAGAGGGAACACTCACAGACACTCTGTCAGGTTGAAGCCAACAGCTCGCGTGCCTGGAACAGCAACAATTTTCCTCCTTCTGTTGAAAAATAGAGGGGAAAGCAGTGGGCTGCCCTGCAGGGCTCTGGGCATGTTGATGAATCTACCTTTCCTCCTGCTCCAGCCTTCCCAAATCAATAAAGGAAAACAAGTAATGGCTTTAAAGACCTCACTTCTGGGGTTTTGTTTTTTTTTTTTTTCTGTCTTATGAGACCTCTGTGGAGATTGCTGAGGGTGGCCCAAACCCAGCAGTCCAAGAGTCTGCTGCAGTTCCACACTGGGCTGCTGGATTTGCTAATCCCCAGCCAAGATCGTATTTTCATCATTTGCTTAATGCCACAGCTACAAAGCAGAGCCCCACACAAACTCTTTTGTCCTGTTCTTCAGCATGTATGGAATCCTCAGGGTGTGAAAGGCCCCTGGTATTTGAGCCCTGGGCACAGCTCAGTTAACATTTAGAGCATTGGACCATGAAAACAGGACAGCGGCTCGGAGCGTCCCCTTTGTCACAGCCCTGCTGTCATCTGCCCCTCCCTGTCACCACAACTCCCAGCAGCTTTGGAGGAGTTTGGTTTTTCTACCCTAAAAGCAGCATTGATTCAGCCCATCCTTCACTTTCTCTCTGGTGTAACATGAAACGTCTTTCCCTCTGTGGGGACAGCCCCTAAATAATCCCCAGCCTGTCCAAACTCTGAAGTGACAGAAAGGAGCCACCTCTAATTTCCTATCAATATCTTGGACGTGGATCAAAGACCTGCTGCGGAGAAAGGGATCTGAAAGTTGTAAGCGTGTGAAAAATGTCCTTGTGCTGTAACACAAACCCTTTGGTGCCTGAGAGTTACCAAATTCCCAGGAACAAACCTGCGTCTGGCTCAAATCCACACACTCCCAGTCTCCCTGCCCTAGGTTTGGCTCCCCCTGGGCTGGCCTGTGTGAAGGGATTTAAGCGATTAATCCTTGATTTGTCTCATTATCACACTTGCCACAGGGAGATCCTGCCACCCCTAATTAGGGGTAACGAGTTCAGCCCCAAAATGGATGAAGGTTTGCTCACACCTCACCAAGAACCTTTGCTGAGGGGTTTCCCCCTTCCTTTAGATAAATCCTAAATGCACAGGACACGACAGGTCACTGAGACAACAACAAAAATCCCTTTAATTTCTTTCTTGCATTAGATTTCCATTGGACAAGTCAACTGACCTACCCCAAGGGATCAGCAGGAGCACGCGTCTGGGATGGAGAAGTAAAATGGGAGTTCAGCAATTAGCTAAGGTGGAGGTGTGGGGAGCAAATTATTCTTCTTCCTTCACTATTCCTGGTGGACTGTGGATTCCTGTAACAGCATCTTTTATTACAGAGGAGCAGCAGTGAAGCTAGGAGTCCGTGTTAGAGGAATTCTGCTTCTCTGGAGGCTGGGAAGACAAAAAAAGCCTCGACACGAGACAAAACCCCAGCTGACAGAAGCCCTTTTGCCCACACAGACCACAGACAACACTTCTGGCATGGAGTGAACAGAGCAGAGGCGATGGTTCAGCCTGTGAATGACCTTCAAAAAGCACCTCGGCCGCTTTGTGCCTCAGTTTCCCTCTCACTGAGGAGACAGTTCATGCAACTGGCCTTCAGGGAAAAAGCTCTGAGGACTTTCAGAGATGTGACGAATTCACCTCTGGTGTCTCCAGGTCTCATCTGGGTGCCCATGCCCGCATTCCAGTCAGTGCAGGCACACCTCCTATGATCCGTGGAGTTTGGGATGTGGTTCCCCTGACCATTTGCTCTGAAGGTTTGCACAGGGGTCACCCTGGGCCGTGCAGACACCCTCTGACCCTACAGAGGAACCCCCTGCAGTAAATCCGACTTGCCAGCATCACCATGCAGCTCTCCCGGTGGGAGAGGAGGATCCTGAGCCTGCAAAAGTGGGATGAAGGAACACCGAGATGGAGCGAGAGGTGGGGGACAGTGCCTGGTGTGCAGGCAGAGCTATATTTGCTTCTCTCTGTGGCACAGCAGTGACACAGGGATGGGGTGGGGAATGACCGACCCCCCTGGAGGTCTCTGACCCCCTCCCCGGGTGTCTGTGGCAGGTTAGGAGAGGGGCAGAGAGGAGGAGATGCCTGTGAGAAGGGGTTGCCATAGCAATGGAGTAAGGACTCCAGCTGCTCACGGAGCTAGATGGATGCTCTGGAATATCCTCGGGGCAGCGGAGACTCAGAGGCCTTAGGAATGGGGTGAGGGAAGGAGAGACCCGTCAGGATCAACACTGCAGCTCCCTGGAGCTGGTGGTTCCCTTTCAGGGTGGCTGCACATCAATCATTCCTTTTTCCATGCCAGAATGAGCTCTATCAGGAGATGAGCTGCTGTGCTGTGTGGATTTGGGGAGCTGGGGTCAGCTCACCAAATTCCTCCAGATTCGTCCCCCTGGGGTCCCCCGCCAGAGTTCTCCCCCAGTCCTGCTGCTCCACACAAGGGTCCTGCAGAGGTGGAGAAAAAATCCCTGGCCACCCTACTCCAAGGAGAGCTGGTTTCCCCGGATTTTATTGTTCAGTATTTACCCACTGAATCCTTTTCTGTAGCAGCTGAAATCCTCTCCTGCAGAAATACAGCCTGGTCCCCAAGTGACCTTCATCCTCCCTCCCTTCAAAAGGACAAGACTCCAGCACCATGAGGAGCTGTCTGATCCTGAAGCCAGGACACGCTCCAGGGTTGGAATTGGTGCTGTCAGGATCAGATCTCTGCCTGCTCAGCATGGTCGGGACAGGATGGAACGGGCTCTGCCCGTGCTGGAGGAATCATGGCAGAGGCCTCAGTGCCACTGGACACGGTGCCCATGGAGACCTTCAGGCCACACTCCTGTACTGTGAACTTGTTCCTTTCCTCACGGAAGGATGACAGCACTGATGTGACCAAAATGGGCATCACAAGCATGGATGTGGACATGGCATTCACAGAAAAACAGGGAAAAGGGGAAAAAAAAGGGGCTTTCCATTCACATATGACCTGGAGCAAGACGAGGGTTCCTTCTGCTCAAATGGCCTCCAGAAAGAGCCCTAAACACTGCAATTGAGGAGGGGAGAGCAGTGGGGGCTGCAGAAGACCCATCAGAGGAGTGGAGGAGTGCAGAGATGGCTACCCCTGGATCCCTGGAAGTGTCCCAGGCCAGGCTGGATGGGGCTTGGAGCAACCTGGGATAGAGGAAGGTGTCCCTGCCCATAGCAGGGGGTGGAATGGGATGAGCTTTATGGAAGGGACCTCCCTTCCAGCCCAAACCATTTTGTGATTCTGTGAGATTAGAGGGGACCAGTTTGCACTCCCTGCCCCGAGGCTCTTTTCCCTGGCTGATTTCCAGCATCACGGGTAGAGTCAGAACCTGTTTCAATAAACACATCTGCACTTTCCTGCCCGACTACACCTCATCCCTCCTTCGTCCCCCACACAGCTTCCAGCAGGCTCCTGGTGAGGGAGCAGGGCTGAAGTTGCCGCCTGCTTCAGATGGACCCTTGTCGCTCCATTTTCAGACCAATCAGACTCCCCTCAATCAGCAGATTTCCAGGCTTTGTGTGGAAATCCTGCATGAAGAAATATTTGGCATTCCAGCCAACCAGTCTTCCAGTCAGTTGGAAGTAGTTGCAAACTGGAGAGCTGGACGGCGTCAATGCTCTCAACCCATCAGCCCAAACCAGGTAGGATTCCTCTGAGGAGGAAAAGGATTAAGGAGCAGAGCAAAGGCAAGTTTGCTCTCGGTGAAGCCACCACGTCCACCCTCGGGGTGTTCTGGTGAGGTCTGTGGAGCCACAGATTACGGCCAAAGGTTTCTTCTCCACGCACTGCCCCAGGCTCCCGGCAGGTTTTGGCCCTAATCTCGGAGGTGGCATGGCCAGGCTGTTCCCAGAGATGCCCCCAAAGGACCTGTGGCTTGGCACAGCCGGTTGTCCCCTTGTTTTCCCTGCTGCCACTCCAAGCACGGCCACGTTTCAGCAAGGAGAGGCAGGGACCTCTGTGCCCGTGCGCCCAGGGTAATGAAAAGGGCTGGGATTCCTTGGCAATGAGCCAGGGCAGGCTGAGAAATGCTCTCTTCCCGGGAGACTCGTACGGGGAGTTATTTTTTTCCCCAAATGCAGCACGCAAGGGTGTGTTTTCAGAAAGAAAAAAAAAAAAAAAAAAAAAAAAAAAAACAAAGCCATTGTACAATTGTA
>VYZQ01055626.1:21485-70114 GCA_013400655.1 Mystacornis crossleyi
CTGGTGATCAGCTCTCGCTGTGCTGCAGGGACGCACCTGAAGGCTGATGATGATGGAGAGGCGCTAAGGGAGATGGAAGAGCTGTTGCCTGCTTGTTAAAACTGTCTGACAGAGACCTACAGCTGCCTCGGAGCTCTTAGCAAGGAATCCCAGAATCCCAGGGATGGGTCAGATTGGAAGGGATCACGGGGGGTCAGCTGGTCCAGCCTCCTGCTCCAGCAGGCTCATCCCAGAGCACAGGATTGTGTTCAGATAATTCTGAAATATCCCCAGTGAGGGAGATTCCACACCCTCTCTGGACAATCTGTTCAGTGCTCGGTCAAGGGAAGTTCTTCCTCATATCCAGGTGGAACTTCCTGGGCATCAGTTCCCGCCCATTCCTGTTATCCTGTCACTGGGTCCCACGGAGCAGGTCCTGGTCCATAAAGCACGTGGAGGTTCAGCATTTCCTGCAACATCTCGTCCAAGCCAGGACTGGGTCAGGGAACCCAAACAGAGCCAGGCAGCAGACAGGCATGGGGTGAAACAGCCCCTGGCCTGGTTTTGATGTGGGATGAGCAACTCCAGGACATGGCTCAGGAAGGACCAAAACTGGGGCCCCTTCCTGACAGACAAATTGGATTCAGCCACCCAGATTTGATAGCCAGGAGAGCTGAATCACAGGGACGTGGCCAGACAGGGTCAGTTGGCCTCAGGGCCAGAGTCCAGGTCTAGCAGGATGAGTTTACAGCGGAGGTGTTGCTCCCAAGGCTGGATGTCTATCTGTCTGTCTGTCTGTCTCCTCGCAGGAACAGACCACACACTGTCACCCCTCCCTCTTCTGTAAATGTTTATTTTTAATTCAGTTGTGTAATGGATTTCAAATGAGCTGCCATAAGATAGCAGTGAAAGGCTGCAGCCACGTCCCTCTGAAGCCAGTCCATGGGGTTTGAATGGTTTTTTGGCCTGGATTTATATTGGATAAGTTGTTTTCATCCAAAAAAACTGGTGGGGAGCTGCTGAAGAACAGTGGTGCTCCCACTGGTGATGCTCTAACACCAACCACCTGCAGCGGATACCTGAGATTATGTGGGAGGAGTCAAAACAAACGTGTGCAACACCAACACTGTCCACACCTACAGCTCAGGTATTTTTTCTTTTCCTCAGATACAAGGAATCCTTTCTGTTGCCCTCAGAGCTCCAGAGACTGCCAGTTCCCACAACATCCCTGGGCACAGGACCTTTTCCAGAGGACTGCTGAATTCTTGGGAACACATGGATCCAAGCCTGGGTTCTTGCTGGGATATGGTTTTGCAAAGCCCAAGCTGGGAATTGCTTGTTGTAGTGGTGATTCGTAGAACCATGGAATGGTTTGGGTTGGAAGGGACCTTAAAGCCCATCCCATTCCATCCCTCCCCTGACATGGTTGCCATAGCAACCTTCCACTAACCCAGGTTGCTCCAAGCCTTGTCCAGCCTGGCCTTGGACACTTCCAGGGATGGGGCAGCCAGACTTCCTTGGGAACCCCTGTGCTGATCTGAACACCACAAACGCTGTAAGCTGCCTTATAGTCCCCTAAATCTTACCTGGACCTTCTGAGCTGCCTCTTACCACCCAAAATGGGCAGAAATTACCATTCCTCTATCACAACAGCAGCAGCTCAACTCAGTTTGGATTTGAACCTCCTGCTTCTTGCCCCTTCTGCTGGATTTGGGTGATTTCTCCTTGAGGGTATCCTGCTAAAAAAGCGTGGGGGAGCTGGACCTCCTGGCAGGGCTATGTGGGACCAGTGCTGAAATATCACAGGATCATCAATGGTTTCTACTCAGTTAGTCCCCAAATAAATGCTTTTCCGCTAAAGCAAAGTCCCTGAAAGAAAAGTTCCTGAAGTACCTGAAGGGAACTTACAGGAAACATGGGGCAAGAACATGGAGTGACAGGACAAAGGGGGAAAGGTTCAAATTGAAAGAGAGGATCTTTAGATGAGATATTAGGACGAAATTCCTTCCTGTGAGGGTAGGGACGCCCTGGCACAGGGTACCCAGAGAAGCTGTGGCTGCCCCGGGATCCCTGGAAGTGTTCCAGGCCAGGTTGGACCAGGCTTGGAGCAATCTGGGTTAGTGGAAGGTGTCCCTTCCCATGGCAGGGGGTGGAATGAGATGGTCTTTAAGGTCCTTTCCAACCCAAACCATTCTGATCCTATGGTTCCCTGGGGCTCAGCCTTCCAAGGATGGGAAGAGGAGTCTGTGGTGCTCCCAACCATCATCATCCTCTCCTAGCCTGGTTCAACTTCCCTTGCCTCCACAGGGACTTGTACCAGGAAAGTGCTCTGGCATAGCTGGAGGATCGCCTGGGAGCCAATCAAGGCAATCAACCTGGAGACGTGGCAGAGGCACCTCCAGAGGGCAGCAGGTCTCCAGGTGATGCTGTCCCCTGGTGTCCCCAAGGGCTGCACAGGTCCGTTGTAGTCACCTGGCTGCTCCTCTCCATGGACCACTGAGAGACCTGGCACCGGTCTGTTCCGGTCTTCACCGAATCATGGAATGGTTGGGGTTGGAAGGGACCTTAAACATGATCTCATTCCAATCCCTTGCCTTGGGCAGGGACACCTTCCACTAGACCACGTTCCTTCCTCGGGGTATCTACTTTATTTTCTCTATGGGTTTCTCCCATGTGAGTCAAACATCAAAGACAAAACAGAGGACAATTGTGCTTGAAATCCTACCAAAGTCATGGTGGGAATTTTCAGCCCATTTGTTTTTTCAAAGGTAAAAGCAGATCTATTTGGTGATTCCATAACTAACTTTGTAAATGTGTATTTTGAGTAAGTGAATTATTCTTTCCTCAACTCAAAAAAATTTCCCAAGACTTGAAGAACTAGAAATAATTTCCAAAAAAATCAAGACGCTTTCCAAAGATTTTGACTGATTCGTAATGGCTTTCCTTTGATAAACCTACTAACCCCATCCATTGCAGCAATCCATAAAAGTCAAAAGCATTTAAAATCTCAGGACTGATAGATTTTTTCCACCTCTCTTCTTCGCCAAAAAAAAAAAGAGATTTCAGTTCCACTTTCACTCAAAATATTTGTTGTAAATTAATTCCAGAAGTGCTAGCAAATAAAAATTCCCCTTCCAGTCTTACCTGTCCATCCTGTAAGGCTTCATCACCAAAACCCACAGGATTGGAGGGGTCTTGAGTGAACATCATCTCGTCAAAATTCAGTTTTAAAAATGCTGTGATCACCCTGAACTTACTTCCTTGGCTTTGTGAGGTAGGGAAAGGTAAGAAAAACCCATCTCAGACCCCTGCTGTAAGTTGGGGTGAATGAAGGGTGGAGTCCAAGCTGCACCTTCCCTTCCTTGTCACCCCAGAGCCACTTCCTGCTCGCTCCTGTGGCAAGAGCTGAGTGAAATTTCCTGGATTTGTAGCCGATTGTCAGGAAACACGGTTTTACTTCAGCAATTGGTGGCTTGACAGACTGAATCTGGATAATCTCCTCAGCCCAGGACAATAAAATGAAAGACCAATAATTGGATTTTTATCTTTTTTTTTCTTTATTTCTTTCACTCCAACTGTTTGAATTTTTTTCTGTTCCTAAATCAAACCAACTCTTTTGGGGAAATTAAAATGCGAACAGCCCTTGAAATGTGTTTGCTTGTTAGATTCCTCTGCTTTTCTGCTTGTTCAGCCTGATGAATGAGCCGTAAAATCAAATGTTTGCAACACTCCCGATGTCTACTATTCCAGAGAGATCCACACTTTGGAATTTGCCTCCAGACAACTTCCCCTGCAGAAATCCCTCAGCAGGAGGGTGTTATCTAAGCCACTGGTGATCCTTGAAACTGCAGGACCAAGAGTGAAGATCCAACTTTCTCTTACACAAGGTTTTCATCCCTCATCTCAAAAAAGAGCTGATGAACATCCCATTGCTCAGCCAGTCTCAGGCAGGATCCCTGTTGTCCTGTTTGATGCAGCTCTGGCTGGTTTTCCTTTCTCCTTGTCTCAGTGTGCAGAGGCTTTATCCAGAATCCAGCAGGATCTGTAGGTGATACTCATCAGCTTCCAGGCCTTCAGATGAGTTGGTGGGTCTGGAACCCTGTGGGTAAGGGCAGAAATGAGAATGATGGAGCTTCAGAGCATTGCATGGTAAAAACAGGACAGATGTGGAGCTGCTGGAGTGGTTCCAGAAAAGGCCATGGAGATGCACTGAGGGCGGGAGCGCCTCTCCTCGGCAGCTAGGCTGCGAGAGCTGGGGGTGTTCACCTGGAGAAGAGAAGGCTCCAGGGAGACTTCAGAGCCCCTGCCAGGGCCTAAAGGGGCTCCAGGAGAGCTGGAGAGGGACTTGGGACAAGGCCCTGGGGGGACAGGATACAGGGTAATGGCTTCCCACTGCCAGAGGGTAGGGTTAGATGGGATATTGGGAAGGAGTTGTTGGCTGTGAGGGTGGGGAGGCCCTGGCACAGGTTTTCCAGAGAAGCTGTGGCTGCCCCTGGATCCCTGGGAGTGTCCAAGGCCAGGCTGGACGGGGCTTGGAGCAGCCTGAGATAGTGGAAGTTTTCCCTTCCCATGGCAAGGGGATGGAAGAAGATGAGCTTGATTTTCTCTTCCAACCCAAACCATTTTGTGATTCTCTGGTGCCCGAAAATCCTGGGGAATGGAAAGCACTGAAATCCCCCAGTGCAGCGAGATCCGAGCTGGGCCTCGCCCGCAGCAGCTCCAGGTGGGCTCTGGGTGCTCAGCACAGGCAGAGCTTTGTGCAGCACCACAAGGAGTTAATTGCACAGAACAGAGGGAAGGCAGATCTCACAAAATCTCAGACACAAGTGGTCAAGAGATATCAGGTTGTGCTGTCAGCTGTCTCCTGGGCTCCTCCCCCTATGCCCTAAATGGTATCAGCTGTCTTGTACTCGTTGAAGAGAGGAGGAAGAACATGACCAGTCTCTTTAGGTGAGATCTGAAGCGGAAACAGAACCCCAGATGGAAAGTGAGTGAGGTTACAGCCCCGTAACCAGCTGATTACAAAAAGGGAAACTTCTCAGACTCAAACCTGACTGGTGATAAGTTCTCTGAAAGTCAAGTGCACGCAATAAATAACCCCACCCCTTCTACTGGCCCAGGCTGCTCTGAGCTGTGAATGGGCCAATTTAGACCACTCCAGACCCGTATTTCTCCTCCCATTTTTAGACCAGCTTTATACCCTGTGGCTCCAGGGGACGACTTCACCTCAGCCCAGCTTGAATGAGGGCAATTCAGGGCATTGTTTGCAGCAGGACCAGACTTTCTACAGCCTGAGGAGCCTCTGTGGGTTCTTCTAAGGTAGACCCCATTCTAATATTAGTAGTGTGTGAGAAGTGTGGTCACACTGCCAGCCCTCCACTGCTCTAAGTGTAACAAACCAATTCCATTTGTCATTCAGCTGCTGGCAACAGGAAACCACCAACAGCAACTCAACACACGAAGAGAAGAAGAATTAGGGCTTCTCTGTCTGAGTGCTCCAAGGATTGAAACTCATCAAAAGGAGCTGATGGACCTAAGCTGATGATCTGGAAGGGGTTTTTCAGCTCTAGTGGACAGCTAAGATCGAGTGGGATATGATTTAATCTGAACACAGGGCTCTCAAGGTAAGTGTGAATTATTTTCCAGCAGTTTTCCTTCCTTCCTGCTGCCTGTTCATTGTCTGGTGCTCCGCTGGGCCTATTCCCTCAGGGTATCTAAAGACTTGGCCCATCTATGGACCACTGATTATTAAGACCTTTAGGATTAGGGTGGGATGTCCAATAAGCCAAACTGCTGCTGTGGACCAGGACTGGGGGTGTGTCTGTCTTTCCTTCTGGCAGCTTCCCAGTGCTGGAATTGGGAACGCTCTGAGGTGGGGCTGATGCTCCAAGTCGGATGCTTACCCAGCGGGTTCTCTCTCAGGCACAGATCAACCTTTTCTCTCTTAAAAATGGTGGAAGTAGAGGACAGCAGGGACTGGATGAGTTTCATCCAACTGAATTTCTTGGGAATGAGAGTGACAGGAGAAAGTGAAATCAAGGACCCAGTTCTGAAGCTGAGGGGAGGTGGGAGTTTGGGTGCTCAGCTTCCAACACAGCAACCTTTGGGTGCTATGGACAGTGTCGGGAAGGGCAGAATCTTTAATTCCCCATATTTGGAGAGGCACGTTTGGGATCTTTGAGGGTTTTTGCTTTCTTCCACCCCACAGATGGTTTAAATAGTCTCCTTGGATGTAATATTTTGTTTTCACCAGCTCGTCCACTGAAGCTGGCAAAACCACTGCAAAGTTAACTCTGGTTGTAGACAAAGCTTCTGGCAAAGTTGGAAATCTCCAGCAGAGCTATAGGAAGAGTGGACTCGCTGCCTCTACCCTGGTCACTTTGCAGGATCTGCACTAAGCCCATAACTTTCATTCCTGATTAAAATTTAGGTCAGGCTCAGAATTCCAGAGCTCTAAGTTGGAGCGTGGATATTTCAGGGTATCCGTGCGTGCTGTGACACTTCGGGGAAAGAAGAGCGTGTGCCGTGTTGTGGGGTATTTGCATCTCAGACCTCCTCAGGTGTTTCCTCGGGGCTTTGTGGCCAGTGATGCCCTACTGAACACTCTTCCAGGTGCTTTAGGAACCCTACTCATGATTTGGGGCTATTTCTTGCCTCTCATGCTGGGCTGCTCTGATATTTAATGGATTATGGATCTTTAACAGTGCAAAACCAGGACACTGCCAGCAGCGAGGGTTCCTGTTGCATGCAGAGCACATGCACATGGTCCCTGCTCGGGTACATGCTGGAGATGGAGAAGGCAGATGGAAATGAGGAATAAAAAAAGGACAACTGCAGGGCAGCCCAGGCACCCTCATTAATATGCTCAGTCAGTCATTCTGTCAAGGTTTAAGTCATTTTTTACCAGAAGATTTGAGAGCTGCAGAGCTTGTGATTTCTTGCTCACGTTTTGCTTTCCTCTCCCAGACCTCCTGCAGTATTTTCATTATATTGGTACCCAAAACTCAGTGAAGAAACCCTTCCGGCACATTCTTGTTTTGTTCTGCCGATACAGGGCTATTGCTGCCCCATGAGGATTGTGAAATCAAAATCTGAATTTTCTGATGGAGGAGGAAAGACCCAAGGCATATTTAAGTGCAAATTTCGCAAAGGTGCTGCTGATTATTCTTCATCTTCTTTTCCAAAGAATTTCCATGTTCATTTTAATCAGCGTGGAGTGTTCTGGGATGCTGTAACACCCCGGGCTCTCAGCTGACACGGTGTGCTCCCTGCTCCCCTTAACTAAACCCGTAACATCCCAGGATGGGCATCCCATTCCCTCATAATTTGGGCTGTGTGTCCATCTCAAACACGGCTACCAGCTCCTTTATTTCTGCTTCATGCCTTTCTTCCTGACTGACCTTTCAACCTTTAATTCTCTGATTCTCTGTGGTGCCTCGGGCACATCAGCATCCGAAAAGGCCTTGAGGACATTTTCAGGAACAGCCCAAGTTTTTTGTCATCTCAAGCAGGTGTGGAAACAGGGATTCACATGGATGGATTTCACAGGCATCACAGGATGGGTTGAGCAGAGTAGGAGCTCCTGGGCACACTGTTACTTCATCATTATTTGCCTTCCTTCCCCTCATTCTTTCCATTCCATTTGTCTTAAAAAAGGAGTTTTCTCACTGCTCCTTCACGGTTCACGAGCCTCTGGAGGCAACCAAGCGCTGCCTCCATGTGGGTGAGTTCCTCTGCAGCCAATCATTTCCTGCAGGGGTTCCATCACAGGCAAAAAAATCTCTCGGGACACCTGGGGTGAAATCCTGCTGGAATCCTCACCAGCCCCAAAGTTTCCATCCATGTCTTAATTCTATGTGGTGCAAGTCAGCTTTTTTCGTTAGGCTGACTCCGCATTGCAAGATTAGAAGTAGCTGGGGGGGGTAAAAAAGGGTGAAATTCCCTCTTGCAGAGGTCTTGGCAACAAAGTACAGCCCCAGGGTCCTGAGGCTGGTTGTGGAAGGAGCAGTTGCACCACTGGACATCACTGGACAAAACAGGATATGCAGGGTCACTGTTCTTGCTTAAAAATAAATAGCAATGTAAACCAGAATTCCAATATTTCATGCTGGACAAGACATTTTCTTCTCACAAGTCATCCTGTTTTCCAGACCAGGTTTAAATCCATCGCAATGTCCAGCCAAAAAAATCTCTCCCACCACCAAAAACCAAGCTCAAACCACAGCAGCTCCTTGGGTAGAAGTAAAAAAATGGAGTTTAATTATAATTTTTTCCAGGAAGAAACTGCAACTGAGCAGGAGAACAATGTTCCTGTGGTTTTACGGAGCAATTTTGTCTTTGTTAATGTTAGTCAGTTTTAATTTCAAAAACGTTGTGGCCTTGCCTATTCAAACTTCCAAACCCAGTGATAAATGCCTGAAGGAGAGGGACAGGGTTGAGCAGAGGTGTGGGAAGTATGGACTGTGTGGAATTACTGCAAGAAATGATGTTACTTCTTTTGCTGGAGACACAGCAAAGAGGGAGGGAATAAACTTGTTGTCCACCATGGCATCATGGAATGGTCTAGGTTTGAAGGGGCCTTAAGGATCAGCTCATTCTAATTCCCAGCCACAGGCAGGGACATCTTCCACTATCCCAGGTTTTTCCAAGCCCCATCCAACCTGGCCTTGGAAACTTCCAGGGATGGAGCATCCACCATGGGCAGGACAGGCAGTCGTGGGTCTTTCAGTGAAGGAAATTAGTGCTGGTTGTTAGGAAGTCATTTTAAGGTTATGGGAATTCGAGGCCTGGGATAGACTGATAGGAAGCAATGGGAATTTCCATCACCGAAAGCTCTGAAGTCCAAGTCAGGGGGTCTCTGAGATTACCAACCTTCGTGGTGCCAGTCCTATGTTTCTGTCACCCTGTGAAATGCTCGTGGCTCCTGACCCGAAATGTGCTTCTCAAAATCATCCCCCTGCATTTCCCCGTCTTTATTTATTTATTTACGCACCTATAAAATCGTTTTCCATATTTGATCCAATCTCACTGATGATTTCTGCTCCTCTGGAAGCCGTGGAATTTGTTACTGATCAAAAAGCAGCGAGCAGCACCCCTGCGGTCCTGTGTGTCAGGCACGTAGGAGACACGGCAGAAATAATAAACACGCGGCTCACAAATGAATTCTTTGCTACTTCATGAGCAGAGAAGACTGAAAAATTACTCAGTGTCCAGGACGTCTGGTCTGCCTTGGTGATGGCAGAATCGGGAATGATTTTGGAGGATGAATGTTGGTTGAAAAAGCTCTTTGTCCCTTGATAAAGGGACCTTAGGGCCAAGGGGCAAAAAAGATGCTCGACAGCCTGCCCAGGTCCCCATGATATCAATTCACTACAGGGTGGTGTTTCCTCATTCATGGAAGGTCCCTCATCTCCATGAAAGCTGAAGTGGGAAAGAAAAAACATAACAAAATGCTGTGGGCAGAGGACCTGCCGGGCTTCTTTCAGCCCAGACAGTTTCTTGCCCAACACCTGAGACGTGGTGGCATCCAGGGTTATGTGAACGACTTGGAATCACGAAATTTGGGGCAGAACATCTCGAAATGTGTCTACGGGAGGATGATGCTTCAGAAGTGGGCTTTGAATAGAGGCTAAATTTGACCTGTGGAAAAATCAAGGTGTCACCCGCAATGCGTGATGGAAAGAGGGAGAAGTGATGTCGTGCTAAGCACGCAGAGAAACTGATAAAAAAGCTTTAAACTGACTTTTATCTCAGCAGTTTTTCCTGGCTGCCTCTTGCATATTTGGCCTTGACCATTTTAGAAGCAGAGGAAGAAGAACACAGCTGCTTGAAACATTAATGCAGCAAACTTGCACGATTATTATTCTTTATTTCCAGTGAAAGGTGCCAATATCCATGGTGTTTCTGTGACTGAACCTTTTGAAAGGTGGCAATTCCCTAGGAAATGCTTTTTTTTCCCCTGAAAATTGCGGTGAAAAAGTTGGAAAAAGCATTCCAAAAGTCACTGAGTGGTCTGCAAAGGAATAATAACTGTGAGTGGAAGGGAATTGTGAATGTGGGACTCTGTACAAGCCTGGTCCTAACCAGGTGAGAAGAAATCCTGGTTGTTTTAGTGCAGTACTGCTGATGCCAGGCAGACCAGGGACACTGGTAAAACCAGAAACTTTTGGAAATGAGATTTCTTCTGGCTCTGAAGCAATAAATTCAGACCAGCTCAAGTGTGAGGTAACCTGAGAGTGGATCAGCCCCATCACTTCTGTGACATAAATAATGACTTTCTGCCACAAACCTGGTTGCGAGGTTTGGCCTTGTTCTGCCACATTTCTGTCTCCTTCGAACACCACAAGGATGTTTCTATACCATTTTAATTCTGAAAATCAAGTTAATCTTCTAATTTTGGATAAGGGATTAAAAAGTAATGTGTTTCTTCTTTCTTTACAAGCATCAGAAAGGAAATAATATTGAGACAAGGTCTTGGCTGCTGCAAGTAGCCAAGAACAGTCAAATTGTGAGTGTAGGAGAAGCCTGGCAGGGAGGACTGGGTAGGAATCACTTTCTCTGTCCAAAAAAGTCTTTTCCTCATGGGATCCAGACAAAATCTCTTTGTGGCACTTCCTAGCAGAATATCTCCCAGTTGCTGTCAACCAAAACCTGCATTTTTGTCCCAGACCCTGGAGATATCCCTGCAAAACCAGAGGGATTTAATAATAAATAATGATAGTGAAACAAGAGGGAGTCCATCCTCACCCCGCACTCGGGGTGATCTGGTACATGGTGCCTGTGTCTCAGTGTCATCCCAAACACAGGAATAGGATGAGGGAAAATCCTCTGTTTTCCTCCAAATCAGGGGGAAAGGGACAGCCTGTCCCTTGGAATGTGAGCCCCAACAGGAGGACCAGTGAAGTCAGGATAGATTTTAAATAAACATGATAAACATATATGGATAAATATAACCCTGGAGCCACCACAGGTCCTGTAGAATGGGGATTACCAGGGGTCTGGATGCAGCCACCAAACTTTTAAGAGTGGGAGAGGAACCCCAATATTGCCTGTTTTAGTAGCTGAGATGCTGTCTCAGAGCTCAAAAAAATCCTTGGAGAGCTCCAAAGTCTCAAAATGGAGGCTGGATGGTTGGTTATAAGGCATCAGCCTCTTCCAGGAGCAACAAGGCACTGTAAATAAGCTTTTAATCTGTTAGAGGAGTGGGAACGGGGAGGTTCTGATGGTAAAGGAGACTACTCATTCCTAAAAGGGAAGAGAAAAGCATGGCCAGCCCATGAGAACAATGTCTGGAGGAAATGAGCAGCCCAGCTTTTACATCAGCAGGGTAGGGAAGCAGTCCTAGGGGCCAGATGGAAGAGGAGAGCTACCTTCATCCCTTTTTGGGATGGTTTCACTCGAAAGCTGGGGTTGGTTCTGCAGCAGAAATCCCAACAGGAATACCTTTGGTTCAGTGTGAACCGGATAAAATGCCATAGGACGGGCACTGCTGCACCAGGAGGCTGTGCAGGGCCCAGCACTGCAGGAATCTGGCTGTGGGGTCATCCTGGTGGGCTGTGGGGTCATCTGGAAGGAGGTTTCCACATTTCCTGGGAATGGCTTCAAACTGACAGAGAGAAGATTTAGATGGGATTATTAGGAAGAAATTCTTCCCTGTGAGGGTGGGGAGGCCCTGGCACAGGGTGCCCAGAGAAGCTGTGGCTGCCCCTGGATCCCTGGAAGTGTTCCAGGCCAGGTTGGACCAGGCTTGGAGCAACCTGGGATAGTGGAAGGTGTCCCTGCCCATGGCAGGGGGTGGAACAGGATGATCGTTAAGGTCCCTTCCAAACTATTTTGTGATTTTGTAATTCCATGATTTCACGCTCGTGTAGGGGCCTGCAAAGACACTGGGGAACATCTGGGAGCTGATGTTTGGAAACAGGGTGGAAGCCACCACCAGAAGGACCCTGCTTGGCTGGGTGAGATCACAGCCTGTGCTTTCAATTTGGGGGAACACGGACAGATGGAGCCCATCTGGAGTGACTGGGAGCTGAAAATGAGAGACTTTCTCCCTTTTTTGTGCCCTTTCTCACAGCTTTCTTGGGTTTTCCCTCCAGCTGCTTTCAGACGAAATCCCTGGGCTGAGTAATCAGATTGTCTGGGCTTCTGGACTCCAGGTCTCATCTCGTGGCCAGGAGATGTCCAGGCTGCAGGAAGCAGAGGAGGCGCAAGGATGAAGGGATGTGCCCCAGGTGACACACAGGATACCTTAGATACCAGAAGGACCTTGCTGGGATGCAGTAGGAAAACCACACCACATCCAATCATTTTTATTTTTAATTCTGGCTTTTGAGCTGCTTGAACTGCGGCCATCACTGGGAGAGCCTTTGCAGCAGGCGGCCGCAGCTGCTGGGTTTCCCCGCTGCCAGCAGTGGGAATGTGTCTCAAATCAGAAGCAGGTTTCTGCCTGGAGCTGCCACGCTGTCACCCTGTTCCCAGGATGACTTGGTAGACACTACTTCACTGCTCAGTGTTTGCTGCACCTCGTGGTAGCTCCTCCTTCCCACCTCAGCGGTGGGTGACAGCAGCTTTCTAAAAGAGCAACTTCCCTTTTCATAGGGATAGGAAGTGAAGCTCATTTAGCAACGAGAGGTCACCCACCAAATGATGAGGCCCTGCCCTAAAGCTCAAAGCACTCCACCTAACCTGTCCTCTTCTTCTCCAGCCCCAAGCCTGATCAGCTCCACCTCCATCCTCTGCCCTTAGCTGGAGGAGAATCGGGAAGGGAAAATGTGAACTGGCAAGGAAGAATTTTGGCAAATCTGCAAGGGCTTCCTCATTTCTGTGTCTCTAGGAGCAGGCATACCTGGCTGAGGCCTGCTGGGCTGGGTGTCTGTCCTGCTTGTCTTCAGAGTCACCCAGGCTTGGAGGGTGTCAGAGGATGGTGCCAGGCTCTTTTCAGTGGTGCCCAGCCACAGGACGAGGGGCAATGGCTATAAACTAACCACAAGATGTTCCATCTCAACCATGAGGAAGAAATATGTTATGTTGAGGGTATCAGAGCACTGGAACAGCTGCCCAGGGAAGGTGTGGAGTTCCCAATCTGGAGACATTCCAAACCCACCTGGAAGTGTTCATGTGTTACCTGTTATAGGTGATCCTGCCTTAGCAAGAGAGTTGGATTGGGTGATCTCCAGAGGTCCCTTCCAATCTCAAACTAATCTGGGATTCTGGGATTCTGGGATTTAGAGGTTCTGAGATTCTGTGCTGACCCTCCAGGACTGGGGACACAGTATGACCTCCAAGGACTTGCAGCTCTCCATGGGCTTGTCTTCCTTTGCCAGGCGCACAGTGGCAGAGCCAAGGCTGATTTCCACCCCATGTTTCCAGAGGGATGGAAACCAGGCACGTGCACTCTGGAGCAGCCGCCCCCACCTGACACATCATCGTGTCCTCAGCCACCCTCTTGTTGTCCTTGCATCCTGTGGCTGGCAAGGGTCTTCTGCCGTGACCTCAGCTCAGATCTGCCCCATGAAGCTTTTCCTCCTGTAAACAACATCACCAGCATGGGGTGACCTTTATCTGGTGCATCACACCCGGCAGATGTCAGCTCGTGTTTGTCCTACTCAGTGGGGGCAGCTGAAGTGTAAACGATGTGAGGTCATCCGAGCCTTGAGCTGGCCAAGACCAAGCGTCCTTTTCCCTCCTGCGGCCACGTCCAACGCAAAGATGTCGTCATGCAATTACCCACAGAGGTTTACACAGTGGCTTTTGGGGCCTCATGTCTGAAACAGCTTAAGAAAATACACTGAAAACACCCTGGAGGAGCCAGCTTGTTGCATACCCACCATGGGAAGCCTCTGTAGAAACAAATCCTGCTTCTTATACAACATTTATCTCCCAGGACGGAGTTTCGGTCTCTCAGTTGAACATGCTGAGGCAAGATGAGAAAGTCACTTCCTCAGAGCCACCCACAAGTCCCTGACCAGGTCTTCATTCGTTAGACCATGCTGCTATGGTTGAGTAGGTTCATAGAGGGATGGGGCTGGCTGGAAGAAGATGTGTTTCATCAGAAAAAGGTCTTTTTTAGTCACAGGAAAGAAAGATCATTGCAAAGCCAGTTTTTTGGGTTGTTTCCAAAAAATTTGGTGGTTTGCATAGTGGAAGCAGAATCCATTCACAGTTGTTTTTGCTGCTTTTAATGACAGCTGTTAATATCCTGTGGCGTTTGCTGGGCTTTGTGTCTGGATTCTCTTTGTGTTTCTCGCCTTCCTCATTGCTCTTTTCATTGGCCAGGTTGTCTGGGAAGTGCAACTCCCACCCCCTCCCAGGTGATCATTTTTATATTCAAAATAGAGCAAGGAATCCTTAGGGGGGGAGAAAAGAGTCAGTTCTGACACAGAGACCTGATTAAAAAAAGAAAGCCCATTAAAAGCATTTGCAAAACCAGGCTGCTCCTGCGATCCGGGGGTGTAAAGCTGTCTGTCCCATCGATGGTGTGGATGTGGTGGAAGCCAGAGGCCTGTAACAGGAAAATTTGGGAAGGGCCTTCAGCCCCATGGAGCATCTGTCATGGGTCCGACCAGTGGCTCGTGCGTCCTCGGACCGTGTCCCCAGGAGCAGCAGCGTAGGAAGCAGGCAAGTCGGGAATATCCCACCCCCATCCACATTCCCCTGAGAGTGGGGAGAAGCCCGGCAGGTTTTTCTCTGTCTTCATCCACTCTCCCAGCCCCCCTTGTCCTATTTCCTTTCCCCGCAATCTGTGGGTTAAAGAGATGATGGAGGCATTTTCCAGCGACTGCTGGATCTGGCACGGAGGGATGGTTTGCAGGAATGCTGTTCCCTTGGTCTGCTGCAAAAGGAGGGGAGGACAAAGAAGTGCCAGGCGTGCACATCCTGGCACTCCCATTCCCCCCTGCCCCCCAGGGCCTGGAGGGGAAGAGAGGATTTACATGTGGGGAAGGCTGGCTGGAGCTGGACACAGCTGTGATGAGTACGGCAGTGCTCTGGCATCCCGTAGTTATTCCTGACACGCAGTTGGAGGTGTTCAGGTGGGAATTGGAGATGTACCTCTTCCCCTATAGCCCTTTGCCTCAGCTGAGGGTGGTGGGAGGGAGCATCATTCCCTCTGAGACCTGATCCAAGGAGTCGAATTCCGGAGCACCAGCCTGCCACTGGCTTTGTTTCTCCTCTTGGTCCTATAAAATGCCGTCCTCTTCCTAGGAAAAGTCATCCTCTGGGATGCAGGGCCTCCAGGAAGTGCCTTTCCCGGGGCAGAAGTTTGGGTGGCCACATACAGACGTGTGGAGGAACATCCCATCCATCTCCTTGTGTTCTGAGGGCTGGGAGGGCCAGGACCTCCCCACATTCCTGTGATCCCTGTGATGTGTCCTCCAAGTGCTGTGAAATTGAGCTTCAGGGATTCTGGCCGAGGGACCACGGCTCGTGCCCACTTCCACAGGGTTTGGATGTCAGATAGGGATGGCCTGCAGAGGGGATTTCTCCCTGCTGTGCTCCAGCTCACCCAGAACTCATCCACAATTCGGCCTGCACCAACACTGGGCAGGGAGAGGTTTGGGTTGAAATTTGGGTTGAAATTTCAGGCGCTGCAGGAATTTCTGTCGGGAAATGCAGTTTTGTCATAAAACCTGTCGCACCTGGTGAATCATGGAGTTGCTTCAGGTACCCAAAGAGCTGTGCCTTCCCTCCTTCTTGGCCATTCCAGTGCATCCCACATCTCCCAAGTCCTGCAGAGACATTCCCAGCAGACATCCCACCTGGCTGCCTGGGCTGAGCTCATGAGGGAAGCATGCTGAAGGGAGATGGGATAAGCAGTCTGCCCTCCTGCTTTTCCCCTCTCCAAGACCCTGATCCCTGGCTCTGTTTCCTGGCCCGCAGCCTCCTGCCGCCCAGCCGAGCATCTGTCGGCTTCCAGCAGGATGCAAAGCTCAATATAAGCAGCCATTTTTCCTCCAGACAGATGTTTTGATTAGGGAATGACCACTCTGGCAACAGGAGGCTGTTTTCTACTTCTGGAGTGAGCAAGAAGCTTTTATTATCTTCTTCTCTTTATGTTTTTTTTAATTCCCTGTCAAAAAACTTTCTGCATCTGCTTAAACTCAAAGTACTGGAAATTTGTGTGCTCCCACATCCCCTCACCCTCGCATAGCCTTCTCCCATGGATTGTCCCAGCTCTTCAGAAAGGCCTGGAACAGATGGATTTTCTGCTTGGTTCGTTTGCTTGGGCCAGGTTCACCTGCAAATCATGGCCTAAGAAAAACGATCGATTTAGGGCAGATATAAGTTGTAATGGAAATGGAAAGCTGGCTTGGACTGCAGCAGGCAATCCTAAAATAAGCCAGTGGGCTTCAGTCTCTTTCCTGACATGCATACCCCTCACTTAGGGATAAATCACAGGTCTGCAAAGCTCCCAGATTTCTTGTTGGTCTGTCCTGGGCTGGCAGGGAACAGATGTTTCCAAGACAACTTGGCCACACCAGCTGTGCTCAAGACTGGGATCTGGACAGGGTCCAAGACAGGGATGTGGGATGCACTGGAGTGGGGAAGGAGAAGGATGGGACCAGGAGAAAGAGGCACCTACATCTACTCTGGGGTTCTTCGAGTGTGAGAGGTTTTATGACAGACCAGCACCAACATCAGCACCTCACCTCGGAGAGCCCGGCTGCTCCTGGGGGTTCTTCATCTTCCCTCAAGGACCTTTTAAATGGACCAGAGTGTTTGAGAGAGTCTGCAATGCACAAATACACCCTGGCATCCATCAAAGAGCAGGACTGGAGTGGGTCTGAACACTGCCAGAAGGATATTCCTAGTTCTTCAGCAAGGATGCAACACACAAACCCAGCATCTGCTTCACTCCCCAGCAAGAGCCACGATGCTTCTGGCTCTGGGCTCTCCAGCTCTTCACGAGCACAGCAGTGCTGGAATCATGGAATCATAGAATGGTTTGGATTCGATTAGAAGGGCCCTTAAAGCCATGAGCAGGGACACCTTCCACTAGACCAGGTTGCTCCAGGGCCCATCCAACCTGGCCTTGAACACCTTCAGGGCTGGGGCACCCAGAGTTTGGCCACCTTGTTACAGAGGATGGTGGCCATAGCCTCCACCTTCAGCCTCTGAGAAAGACCTTGTTCATGGTTTCCATGCTCTTTATAGCACAGCACGTTGATTCCGAGTTGTCTTCTTACCTCCTCTTAGCAACAAAGCCGCAAATTATTTCAAAATATGAGCTAAAAAGGACTTGACCAAAACCCAGCAGAAGTATCAAAAGGTCACAGCAAAAACAGTGTCAGCACCAAATCTTCCTTCTTATTTAAGGAGCTGATCCACCAAGATTTTCAGTAATTCTTCAATTTTTGTGTCTTGCAAAGCAATCCAAGGGTGCCAGGTCAGGAAGTGTTTTGAAGAGCTATTTTATTGAGGGAGAAGAGAATTGAATGCATCTGTGATATGCTGAGAAGTGGAGGAAATTTTTTTTTTACTGAATTTTTTCATTCCTCACTGATGCAAAAATGCAAATCTGGAATACTCAAATTATTGCATCTGAAGTGAATTGATTTCAGCAATTCTTTCAGGACGGGGGAGGACTTGCAAAGAGAAATTCAGCATTTAAAACCCTTCATAATAGGCTAGATCTGCATTTTCAAAGAAATTTTTTTAGAGTTTTTGAACCCATTTCCTTTTAAAAATTTTGTTCTTAAAAAAAGAGACATTCTTGAGTTTTAAAATAAATTGAAATATCTGGTCTTGGTGAACTGTTAAAACACTTTGTTGCACCCACTGAAGAATCTGTATGGAAAGGGGGCTCATTCTGTGATTTCTGTAGGTTTAGGGGTTTTTTTGGAGCTGGCCTCAGAGTGAAACTCTACTGGCTTTCTTGGGTATTAACCTCTTTTTCCATGGCAGTTTCGTGGGGTTGAGGCAAATGGTGAGCCAAGACTTCTGCTTTTCTTCTCGATTTGGTCTTGTTTCCTTTCCTGTGCCCACCCATGCAATCCCAAGGCTGCCTGTCAGTGTCATCGACATCCCTCTCGCGGAAAGTGCTGGATTCACATCAGAATCCACTTTGGATCTCTTTTGCCCTGGTAGAGGAAAACAGCCAACGGCAGTAGGTGGTGCAGGGCTGCTCGCTGTAAAAATGAGACGGGCAAAGGTTTGAAATGACAGAACCTGAGGCAGTGGCATGAAACTGAGTCCAGGGAGGTTTAGGCTGGATATTAGGGAAAGGGTTTCGGGCACTGAACAGGCTCCCCAGGGAATGGGCACAGCCCCAAGGCTGCCAGAGCTCCAGGAGCATTTGGACAACGCTCTCAGGGATGCACAGGGTGGGATTGTTGGGGTGTCTGCGCAGGGCCAGGAGCTGGATTGATGATCCTCATGGGTTCCTTCCAACTTAGGATATTTTGTGATTCTATGATCTTCAGAAGAGCTCCTTTTGACCCATTCCTGCAGGAACATTTGTACCCACACCCATCTCTCTCCAGCCAAAATGCCACCTCAGCTGCCTCTCTGAAGGTCGCTAAATTTAGATGCTGTCATCCCCCAGTGTGGGCACTAAGCACGTTTTAGGGGTTCTGCCCATGCATCCTGTGTTCCTGTGGCCTGCACATCTGTCCCACGAATTCAGGGCTGGGTCAGAGCTCATTGTCCTGGTGTCTGTTGGCTTCTTCAGCTTGGCTTTTCCAGGAACACCTCTGCATCAAATATTTTTCACTCACGATTTAGCAGCTAAGCTGGACTCATAAAATCATAGATTATCCCGATTTGGAGGGGACTTACAAAGATTAAGGAGTCCAACTCTTCAGCCTGCACAGGACCACACCAAGAACACCACCATTTTTGTTTCTAAAACTATTTTGTTACTAATTTTTTTTTCTGCATATAGAATCATAAAATCCCAGAATGGTTTGGGTTGGAAGAGACCTTAAAGATCATCTCATTCCAACCACCCCAGCCATGGGCAGGGACACCTTCCACTATTCCAGGTTGCTCCAAGCCCTGTCCAACCCGGCCTTGGACACTTCCAGGGATCCAGGGGCAGCCACAGCTTCTCTGGGCATCCTGTGCCAGGGCTTCCCCACCCTAAAAGGGAATAATTTCTTCCATATATAGAACCTAAATTTCACTTCTTCCAGTTTAAACTCATTACTCTTTGTCCTATCACTACAGTTCCTGATGAATAAGAATATGGAAAAACTTTGTGTTGCCTTAAAACTTTTTTGTTCTGCTTTGATTTCCAGTCACTTTAAAAAGAACTTGTTTTAAAAATCTGGGGGGTTGAGGAAACCAGTTTCCCCCCCTCTCAGTTATTAAATATAAATGAACATTTTTAGATGTGAAAAACTATAAATTCACAAAAGGAGATTTCCATGCTTTTCTGAGTTACTGTGTTCTCCCCAACTCTGCTCTCCACTGGAAAAAAAAAAAATGAAAACAGGGTGGAAGAACTACTCTGAGATTTTCTCATTTGTTTTTTCCTGTGAAGATAATTTTAAAAAACACTAATCGGAAGCAGAAATGTGTTGGTACAACATACACTCAACTCAGCCACCTTTATTTTTGAAAATAAAATTACTTTTTAACAACTGAAGGTTCCACCAGCTGTGAAATGGGAACCAGCAGCTCTCTGTATCCAATAACATTTGTCTGCAGGACTTTTTTGCAAAACACCTGCTGGCCTGAAGGACGTGGCGTTGGCTGCTGAAGGTGTCAGAGGCAACTGGGAGAGAGGGACTGGTGTCTTTGCAGGGACTGTGAATCCCCAGAGCCGTTCTAACCCCTTCTGCGCGTGGGTGGGAGCGAGTGACCTTTGTGGGAGGCTTGACCTGAGGTGGGCTGTGTTGTTCCCTTCTCTGAGCTGCTTTTGCACGGCTGCGTCTCCGACACGTGCGTGGGGACAAAGCTGAGCCTGTGCAAGGGTGCAGAGAGGTGTTTCCAGTCTCAGCAGGGCGCAGAAAGGGCTCCAGCGTCCCCACGGGGGTGCACAGGACAAGCCATGGTCCCCACTCCTCTCAAACCCAACCAGAGGAGCAGGGATGGCCCCAAGCCCCTGGTGGGACACGCTGAGGTTGATGTTCCTCCAGGCCTTTCCCATTCTGCCCCACCAATGCCACCACTGGGTACCGCAGTCGGTGAAAGAAGGTTCTTGCCTCAGCGGGAGAAGTAGGACACGGTGATGATGTGGATGATTATGATTAGATTTATAGCTAATACAGTAATTATTGCCAATAAATATCTAAATAACAGCTCCATCATCTATTGCAATGGTTATGGTGTCACCAGGTAATAGTTTCTCCTGTTGAGTCATGACTCCTCCTCATTTTCTAAACTGCTCTAAGGAATCTAAGTGTGGCTCACTCTGCTTAGTCTCAGATTTGGTCAACAGCCTGTGACTAAAGGATTATAATGTAAGCAAGTTCAGCTAGAAAAGTAGATTTTCAGTCTTTGGCCCTGCAGGATTCACAATTGCAAAGCACCTATGGAGCTACTTTAGGATTTATTTCTGTATTTTGACCAGATCTGAGAGCTTTTACTCACCCATCCAAAAGTGAGCGTTGCCCATCTTTGGGCTGGATGTCCTGCAGATGTCCCTGCCAGGCTGAAGATCCACCCAGAGGCTGCCTTCCATTTTGGAAGATCAGTTGATCCAGTGGTTCAAGTCTCCAGCAGCATTTTATAACCTTTTGCAGGCCCCAAAATCATCACAAATATATTGATACTGCTACTACTACTACTACTACTATTATTATTATTATTACTAATGATGTATTCCATTAACTATGTGAACACCTGGTGTTCTTATGTTTGGATGAACTACATTGCCCAACACAGAGCGGAAGGGGAGAGGGAGGATGTGTGTGGGAGGATATCTTTGAAGACCCAAATATCTTTCGTTGCCATCACGCACTGAGAGCAACTGAAAACCCAAAAAGATGCATCCATGATCCTGTAGATGATCCATCAGTCCTCTCATAAAATCATCCTGGTGACATGACTGGCAGTCAAAGCAAATTGCTGGCTCATGCTATACCTCATATTCCCTGAATCTGCCAAAAATATGGTAATTGCATGAATCATCTCTCCTTTGGGAGCAGAGTGTATCAAAAATCCCAGGACATTCCAGTGAGACTGTAACAAGGACCACAGATCAATGTTCAGCATGCAGATGATTTTCTGTCTCTCATGGCTGGTAATGAGTGATATCTAAAACTTGTCCATTGTCCAGCCTTAATTAAAATGATACCTTGCTCTTCCCCAGGTAAAAAGAAAATTCCAACCACTCTCGTGGCAAAAAATCCCACGATCCAGAATCAGAAGTCCTGGCACAAAGTTGTGAGAAGAAGAGCAGGAAAAGTTCCCCTAATAAATCATGTGTTATTGCACCGCCAGATCTGCCAAGCAGAGCAAGCCCTGGGTGCAACCTGGAGGCTGCCAAATGAAAATGAAATTGCTGCTCCAGTTGATTTAATGGGTGAAACTCCCCCTCTGCCCGTGCTGTCAGTGCCTGGAGCGGAGCTGAGGCCTGGGGACAGATGGATGGGCCATCTGTAAACACAGGGCAAAGGAAATCTCAGAAGTGAAAAAGTTTTGGATGGGGGAAAATGTATATTGGGCTATCATGAAATATCTCATCGATTCCTTCCATTTTTCTCTTTATCAGTGATAATAAAAATGAGGCAGAAAGGAGAAAACATTTAGAAAAATAACACCTTAAAATATCGTGATGGCTCCATTTGGAACCTCATTTCAGAGTTTCAGATTTTGAAATATTAGATCCATGCTAGAAAGAAAAAAAAAAAAGTTGCTTTTACGGGAACATTTCTTCCTGTAAGTCTGGTTTGCTGGGAGCTCTTCTGAACGCACTGGCTGGAGTCTGACTACCACGACACAGTGCCAGACTGACATTTTGGGGTGTTCCTGGGCCTGAGGTCCCTAATCCTCCATGATCAGTGCAGACCTCGAGGTATTTTGGCAAGAATAGGAGTCAGTGTGTCTCTGCACAACTATGAGTATTCAGGATTTGGATTTTGGGGTTTTTTGGGCATGTAACCCACACCATCCAATGCCTTTCGTTCAAAGCAGGGACTGGGGCAGACTTTGGCACTGGATGTTGCACTTCAGTAACACTGGCTTCATCTGCTCCTTCATTTTTGAGGCTCCAAGCAGAGTTTGGCCATTTTGGCTACTCAGACCCATTATTATCCTTGAATTCCTGACCGGAGCTGAAATTACATTTCTAGGATGAAAGTCAAACAGTCCTCAAACTCAAGTTTGGAAACCTTAATGCAGACCAGATGATGATGCATGGAAAAGGTTTGATTCATTTGTGTCTGGTGACCCTTGAGGTGCCCAGGAGGTCTGAGACATGCATAGGGTGCAGGGAAACCTAATCCACGATTTCTGGGAGGACCCAGAGCCCATCAAAAGTACCGGAGTATTGCAGATGGGTGAGACAAGCCCTCAGCCCTCACTTCACAGGCAGGATGAACGCAAGCTACACCATATTCCATGAACTTCCTACAGCATTCCAAAGGGTCAAAGAGGTCCCATGGCTTCCTGGACAAACCAAGTGTGAGTCTGTGCTGCTGAAACATGAGGAACAGCGGGACTGGTTCCGTGCACGGCGCGGCCACATCCGCTCGCTGCCCTTGCTGCGTGGGAGGGACACAAGCTGCAGAAAGCTCTGAGCAGCCTGAGGTGGCTCGTTCTTGGGCCAGGGACTGTGTGACCCTCCTGAAGCCCTGGTGCAGCTGAACAGCTCAGCACAGGGCTATTGATAAACCCATCTTCATCCCTCTGGCATCGCCCAGCTCTGGAGCAAATTCAGTATCAGCTGGAAATCTCTGCACTGGAGAGGGGGTGTATCCAAAGCAGTCATTTGCGCCTCTTTTTTTTCTCCTCTGGTGACTTACAGTGTCTGTCTGAACCTCATTTGCAAAGTGTGAGACACCAGAGTCATGTGGGAACAGAATCCATGATGTTCACAGGGTCCAAAATGGCAGGAGGACTGTAGACAGGATGGTTTTAGACTCCTCTCTTCACTGTCCCATTGTTCTGCATTCTGATCTTCTCAAATTTGTTCTTCATGAATGCAAAGACTGTTTTGTCCCTCAGTGACTGCACCTTTCCCCAAGAGCAGTTTCATTAAAAAAGCAATTTCTTCTCTTCCTTCCAGGATGGGATTGTTCGGCAGCAAAAATCAGCTGATGCCCAATGAGAAACACTCTTCTGGAGGCAACACAAAAACCAAGGGCAAACCTCCTCCTGCCCCACCCAAGGTAATCCTGAAGTTTTGTGTCCTTTTGGGATCCCCCCACAGCTCAGTTGGTGTCTGGAGCGATGGAGGCAATATTTAGAATCATAGAATCACGGAATGGTTTGGGCTGGAAGGATCCTGAAAGCCCATCCAGTTTCAAGCCCTGCCATGGGCAGGGACACCTTCCACCATCCCAGGTTGCTCCAAGCCCCGTTCAGCCTGGCCTTGGACACTTTCAGGGATGTGGCAGCCACAGCTTCTCTGGGCAACCTGGTCCTCCCAGCTGATCCCTGTATCTTTGGGACAAGGGTGGGAAGGGCTCCAAGGAACCTCTGTATATTAAAAAAGCCTAAAATAGAGTGTTCGGGTACTTAGAACTATCTTCTCATCAGCACTTTGAAACCCAGGCTGATGTTGCTGACTTGCAAGATGTGTCAGATTCGGGCTAAGATTCAGAGTTGCAAACCACAATGGAAACTTCACCACTGTGATCCTCAGCGGGTTCAGCAAAGAGGGTCTGCAGCCAGTCTGTGTTGGGGTGAGCTGAGAATCAGAAATGTTGGTCATCTGCTGCTCCCTTTGCATTCACTCAGACTCTGCTGGCACGGGCACAGAGCAGGAAGGAACTGGGGCAGGATTTAGGAGACCTCAAATGACAAACTCCTTGTTTAAGCTTTGCAAGTCGTTTCACCCCTGTTGCTGTCCAAAGGACATGAAATTGTTTTGTCTTCCCTTATCCCTGCCAGCACTGCAGCCAGCACATGAGAAACTCGAGGTGCAGCTCTCATGTGAAAACCATCTTGAGCCCTGGGAGAGGGGAGGAATTGCCAATCATTGCTTTTTATGACAGCTGGAGATATTTTTCACCCCTTTAGTTTCATTTCTGGGTTCTCCCATGGCTATTCAGCCCGGTTTTCATGACAGCAGATGTCAGATTGACCAAGAAGATGTTATTTTCCTGAATTTCATTCTCTCCAGCTCACTGGAGAGAAGCCACTATCAGTATAAATACAGCATCAGTGACCATTCATTATTTTTTGCCACAGGCACTCAGCTCCCACATGTCAGGGGAAATCCAAATTTCTTACAGTTAAATGAGAAATGGCAGCGGATGAGCAGCTCTCCCACCCCACACTTCTGCCAAGCAGGGGTCAAAGCGTGGTGCAGGCAGAAAACACAAGATGTTTTTCGTTCTGTGTCTGTATTTCACCACTTTTGCACGTGTGTAAAAATACCTGGTAGTGGTCAAACACCCAATAGAGGCACTGGAAGGTGGGTGAAGGCCAGTTTCAAACTGTTATCCCCCAAAACAAGGTGGTTCCACCCCAGCTCATTCGGAATGATCTATGGACAATTTGCCAGCTCCAGCAGCAGGGCCAAACCAAACCAGGGACCATGTCAGCTTTTTTACAAGTGTGCCCAGATGAGTTGCAGTAACTTGTTGCTATTTAATTTCATGATCTGTAACTTCCTCCTGAGGGGCAGCGGTGGGCAGCTCCGATCTCTGCTCTCTGTGGCCAGGGACAGGACCCAAGGGAACAGCTTGGAGCCATGCCAGGGGAGATTTAGGCTGGATATTGGGAAAATGTTCTTCCCCCAGAGGGTGGCTGGGCTCCCCAGGGAATGGTCACATTCCCAAGGCTGGCAGAGCTCCGGGAGTGTTCGGACAACGCTCTCAGGGATGCACAGGGTGGGATTGCTGGGGTGTCTGTGCAGGGACAGGAGTTGGATCAATGATCCTTGTGGATCCCTTCCATCTCAGGAATCATAGAATCATCGAATCATGGAATTTCGTGAATGGATATCCACAAGGACCACCAAATACTCTATGATTTCTACAATTCTCTGATTAATTTGTCACTGCCTCTGTTTTTTTGAATGTAACCCTGAGCAAAAGATATTCTGTGAGCCTTGGGACAGTTATGGCAGACAATATTTGTGCGTTTCTGCTTGAAATGATACTGCAGTTGCCATTTCTCAATTGGACCATTCATATCTCATCCCTCACTGATATGAAATCTGGCATCAGATTGGACAGAGCAGGGTCCAAATGAGTGGGCAGCAGATTTCTGCTTTAACTCAGAGGGAAGCCAAGGGTTATTTCAGCTTTCTGTTGATTCAGCTACGAACACCTCATGGCAAAATGTGCTAAAGCCACCACAACATGTGTGGAGCCAGCCACAGGGGCTGCTGACTGACTGCAGTGGTCTCTGGACCAGACTCCCACTCGTCTGTGAAGCTGAAATCAGTTCTTCCTGAAACACAGCAAAGTAATAAATATCTCCTTTTTCCTTTCTATTTCTATCACAGGGGAGACAAGTTATCAACAACCCTCATCTAGACCAAGCCTCGGCACAAGGTAAGGTTCTGTTTTCTTTGCCTCCCCGTGGGGTTTTGCAGGGTGGTGATCCCCAAATGGCAGGGTTTGAGGACGAGCCACATCATGTCACAGGCGTGTGGTTTCTGTATCTGCAGCCGTGCCAGGCAGGGAGTTTATCAGAGTGCTTCAGAAAACTCAGTTTGCATCACCAAGTCTTTGCAGCTGCCAACTTTCCCCTGCTTATCAAAGAAACCAAGTGGGAATATCACTCCCTCTCCTTTGGAACCAGGTGATCTTTGAGGTCGCTTCCAGTTCTGTGATTCCACGATTGGTGGAGCAAAGGGAGATCTGAGACTGGAGCTGTGTGAGATTTCTCTGCCCTGTCTGCAGCGTGACAAGTCATGGATGCTTTATGCAGCCAGCTGAACATTTCAGGGGAAAGCGCAGGCATCAGAGAGCCCAGAGAGGCTACAAAGAGAAGAAGAAGAAAGGGAAGAGCATAAAATAAGGATACACAGAGCCCCTGCCTGGAGACGGGCTGTTGGCTTCATCCACCTCTGCAATTATCTGCGGGTCGCAGATGGTGTTTGGAGATTATTGTCTTTTAGCAGGGATCCCTCTGCTCCCTCCGCCCAGCCTCCAACAGCAGCTCGTGTGTGTTCTTGTCAAAGAAGTTCTGCAGATTAAGGACAGAGAGAGAGATAATTGGAAGAGGGGGGGAAAAATGGAGGAAGCTTGGAGGAAAGGAGGCAGCAACACATGAAAATTCTTCAAGTGGATGAAAATGTAGGGTTAGGGGAGACAGGGCATGAGGGAAGAAAAAAGGGGTGATGAATAAGTGGGAAGGGTGGAATGACAGCATTAGGTCTTCTTGGGCCTTGTGGATGGTGATAGAGGGTCCCTGCCACGTCCAAGCACAGGAACTCCTGCAACGCCAAAATTTTCTTCAAATTCAGCATTTGTTATGGAGATCAAATCTGTGGGAGGTGAAGTTCCTCAGCCATGTGAGCTGGGGTGAATTTTCATAGAAATACCATTTTTCCAGACACCACATTTTCTTTTGCATAATTGTTTTCATGACACATTTCCAAGTGGCCGTGCTCTCCTACCTCCCCAGCTGAGCAGAGATTGACAGTTTTTCACAGGATTTTTATCACAGGGGTTTTATCATAGGGTTTTTATCACAGGGTTTTTTTCACTCTGGTCAGAGTCACAGCAGAAATTGTGATCCGGGAGGGGGATTTAACTTCTCCTTCATGCCCGAAGGCAGAAGTGGAAAGTTGCTAAAAAATGGATTAATTATCACATTAGCCATTTTCAGCTCTCAAAAATAATTTGTTCATTAGATTCAGTTCCAGTTCTGGAGGAATATTCACACTGACAGTCTGGGAAACTTCCTATTTTTCTCTGCCAGTGTCTGAATTTCCTGAAATGATGGTACATCTGACTGTGCCCTGTGTGGCAAAATGGGCTGATAAGAAACAAGCAAGATATTTGAGATACCAGAGACCTTCTCCTAAATGACAGCAATTCAAGTGAATCAAAAGCGAAAGCACAAAATCCAGGCAATCACTTCATATAAAAAAAATACAAGGAGATTAATTAAATCCTGTGGGAGCACTTAAAATTCAGTCAGGGAAATTTATTGGCTATGGAAGTGTGGCATGTAATGTAAAATCAACACTTTTTTTCCCTTGTTTTTGTGTTGTTTGGTTTTTTTTTTTTAATTTTTGGTTGGTTTTTTTTTCTCTCCTTGCATTTTGAATGATTTTTTTTTTCTGATCTTGAGTTGTTGAAATTGTTTCACACTTTCCAGCTTTCACACTCCTGTCTCAGAAATTAATTAATTATTTACTTATTTATTTATTTAAAACAAAAGCTTAATTGCTTCTGATAATATTTATCCTCATGGAAGTACCACAAAGCCAGGCTAGTGGTGCAGAACCCTGGATTTAATGTGGTGCATGTGGCATCACCAATCCTTTTTCCACTTGGGGTGGTTCTTCCACGGTGTGAATCTCCCATTCATTTTAACACCGTTCCCTGACCAACCACAAAGTTTTTAAGGCTGGTTTTAGGTCTCCATGGAATCAAAATTTAAATTCTGAACCCCCAAGGTCCCCAGCACAGCAAAGTCCTGGCCCATGGTGGGCCCCAAACCCAACAGTCCCATGGTAGAGCTGCTGCTTGCTTGCATTGGATGGATAAGACATGGAAAATAGGGAGAATAACCCCTGCCCTTGCCCTGCCAGCTGCTCAAAGCTGGATTTAAATCCCACTGATGGAAAGATTTTATTTGGGTGCTTGTCCTCAGGCATTTTAATAATCTGCAACAGCACAAGGAGTGGAACTCTCTGCGAGGTCATTTCTTCTGGTGAGGAACCACAACTTCTCCCACCTCTTCACTTTTTGCTGCCAAAAATATGAACAGGACTGAGTTTCAGGGGGTGTAAGCTTAGCATGCTCTGGAACTGGAGGTCTTTTGTGGCATCTCAAAGTTAATGCCAAAATTCTTGGTCATTTTTATTGTTCCCAATACTGTTCTGCGTTTGAAAAGAATTGTGTCAGAAACGTGGGTTTGAGCTGAAGTGGGAAAAGGAAGGGTTTTTTTCTACTGAAAAGGCCAAGTTTTTGGTGAGAAATTAAAACTTCTCATCAAAAATGTTTACGTTGATCTGGAGCACATCTGGGGAGGAGCGGCTGAGGGAGCTGGAGGGGCTCAGCCTGGAGAAAAGGAGGCTCGGGGGGACCTTCTGGCTCTGCACAACTCCCTGAAAACAGATTGTAGCCAGGTAGGGGTTGGGCTCTTCTCCCTGGTAAAAAGTGGAAGGACAGGAAAAAATGGCTTCAAGTCACACCAGGGGAGGGTTGAATTGAGTATTAGGAAAAAAATTTTCACAAAAAGGGTTATCAATATTCAGAACAGGCTGCCCAGGCAATGGAATCACCATCCCTGGAAGGATTTAAAAGACATGTGGGTGCAGCACCTGGGGACATGGTTTAGGGGCGGCCCTGGCAGTGCTGGGTTAATGATTGGACTTGACGACCTTAGAGGTCTTTTCCAAGTTTAGGATTCAATGATTCCAACCAGCCCATGCCAGGCTGAAACAGAAAGCTGACCCCGTTTCCAGCAGCAGTAACTCATAGCTCAGTGCACCCAGCTGGCCAAACTGTCCTGCAGGGTGTCACTTACACCATGGCTGTCCCAAAAGGGCTCTAAACCAATGGATGATCCTCTGGGGCACCCTGGCACAGTCTCAGCCCTGCTTTCTGGCCATGAGGGGGTTGCAAAGACCTTGCATTCAGGACAAACCAGCGGTGGGAGGCCTGGTTGAATCATTCCTCTTGAGCCACCAAACTGGCACTCAGCCTCTGCAAACCCTGCTGGTATCAGGCTTTCCTGACAGCAGCTCTGAGCCAGGATGTGTTTGGCTCCCAGTCAAAGTCCTGGGGCTGGCAGCTTTATCTGCAGAGCAGTCGCTCCTCGCAGCCCCGACGGCTTCTCCGCTACGGAGCCTCTCAGGGCCTGAGTGGACCAAACAGGCCAAGGCAGCCTTATCCGTGTGTTTCTCATGGGGTGATGGACTCAGAGACAGGAAGAGCCCCTTTCATCATGAGATGGTAACTCCTGCTGGCTCGGGCAGAGAGAGCTTTTCTTCTGGCTCATTTTTAGTGTGCAGGGTTCTCAGCGCCTATTTTGGGATAAGAAGTGATAAAGTATTTTTTCAGCATACAAACCCTTTTTGTCTTTGCTGTATTTGCTCTTTTTAATTTCATTTCTTTTCACTTATGCCAGTTGCTTCAAGATCAAAACTCCATTTTCGTTTTCTGGAGTACACAGCTGCTCCGGGCTTGAAGATATTTGCACATTGGCTCCTGTTTTTTCCAAGCACTAGTGTGATCACTGCATTATTTCCCTTTCAAGAGGACCAGGAGGGTGTGTGTGGATCGCAGGCTGGTTGTGGACACCTCGCAGGGGGCACATGCCCCAAACCCTTTCATGTCAGAGCAGATGTGTGATAACAACTTTCTCAAGGAGGCAGACAGAGTTTGGGTGCATTGCTAATTCGAGCTGCCTCAAGGGGAAGCCCCCAACCGTGCCAGCTATTTTCAGACTTCAAAGCATTCTCCCTTGTGACTGATCATCCTTTCCCCATCCTGGGAGAGAGGCTCTGCTGGAACCTCTCATGGATCTCCGATTTCCTTCTCAAAAGCCCGAAGGGAGCTGCTCAAGGCTCTGCTTTCCAAAGCTGCCTTTCCTCCCACGCTGACCCTTTCTCCTCCCTAACAAATTGCCACCGGAGCAGCAGCCAGCCTTGCACAGACACGAACCCAAGTTGCCCCAGAGACACTGTTATCTTGCCGTGACAAAGGGCCAGTCTGGCTCTCTTGCTGGTGGCATTATTTGAAAAGGTCACCCAGAGACAGTGGCTTGACAGGCTGTTTTGAAAAATGCTAATAATAGGCTGTCCATCGCTCTCGGTGCATTAATTAGGCTGAGCACAAGCTGAAGTCTTGCTGCAACACAGCCCCCCTTCTTTATTCTTTTTCTTTTTCTTTCTCTTTTTCTTTCTCTTTTTCTTTCTCTTTTTCTTTCTCTTTTTCTTTCTCTTTTTCTTTCTCTTTTTCTTTCTCTTTTTCTTTCTCTTTTTCTTTCTCTTTTTCTTTCTCTTTTTCTTTCTCTTTTTCTTTCTCTTTTTCTTTCTCTTTTTCTTTCTCTTTTTCTTTCTCTTTTTCTTTCTCTTTTTCTTTCTCTTTTTCTTTCTCTTTTTCTTTCTCTTTTTCTTTCTCTTTTTCTTTCTCTTTTTCTTTCTCTTTTTCTTTCTCTTTTTCTTTCTCTTTTTCTTTCTCTTTTTCTTTCTCTTTTTCTTTCTCTTTTTCTTTCTCTTTTTCCTTTTCTTTTTCCTTTGATTATTATTTTCTTTTTATTTTCTTTTTCTTTTTACTGTTAATTTTAGTTTTATTTTTATTCTGTTTTTCTTTTTCTCTTTCTCCTTATTCTCAATCTTCTTCTTCTTTTCTTCTTCACCTCCTCCTTCTTGTTCTTGTTGTTCTTCTTCTCTTTTTCTTCTTCTTCTTCTCCTTCTCTTTCTTTTTCTTCTTCTTCTTCTCCTTCTCCTTCTCCTTCTTCTTCTTTTTCTCCTCCTCCTTTCCTTTTCTTTTTCAGCACAGTGTATTCGTTTGATTTTTGTGACCTTGTGCATGTTCTGATCCTCTTTATAAAGTGTGATATGCCCCAAAATAACTGCTCGTTTCTGCTTCAGCAACTCTGAGCATGCAGAGCACAGGGGAAGGGTTGCACCACTTCCCTAAGAGCAGCCCCGGCACCTCTCAGGTGTGCAAACCAAGAGATTCAGCTCCAGCCCAGAGGGATCAGCCTTGGGCTGTGTCAGAGCATCGTGGCACATGGACAAGGCTCATAAAAAGGAGAGAGAGGGGCTTTTTATATGGGCAGATAGTGACAGGACAAGGGGCAACAGTTTTAAACTGGCACACGGCAGGTTTGGGTTAGACGTGAGGAGGAAATTGTTCCCTGTGAGGGTGGAGAGACTGGCACAGGTTGCCCAGAGAAGCTGTGCCTGCCTCACCCCTGGGAGTGTCCAAGGCCAGGCTGGATGGGGCTTGGAGCAAGCTGGGGCAATGGAAAATGTCCCTGCCCATGGCAGGGGCTGGAATGAGACGATCTTTAAGATCCCTTCCAACCCAAACCATTCTAGGATTCATTCTATGATCTGCAAGGAATCGTGTGCGAGAGGGAGGGATGGCAAGATACCAGATGAGCCCAGAGCACAGGCCACAGACCATGAGCCCAGGGAGAGCTAAATCCTAGAAATGGCCTCAAACAACAGAAACTGAAATGACTTCATACTTTTTTCAATCAAAAACCCCACGTCATTTCGAGTCAAATTCCACGGCCACCCTGGGAAATGTTGCTATGGCAGTTTTCATTTACCACAGTGTAAAACTCAGGCTGAACTCTGACAGATTACTTATGACCCTTCTAATTCCACACAACCCCCTTTTTCTTGTTGACACTCTGGGTTTTATGAATGGGGGGGGGTGGTTCTGCAGTGTTTTAAAAATACATACACAGGAAATGCTTTGTTGAATCCGTGTTAATCTCTGAGCAGAGGTTGTGGTGAGCAGGAAAGCTGGGTTGGTAGAAAGGCTGGATTTGGGGGTGGAAGGGTGACAGAGCCCCGTGTTTAGGGGCTGAAATGTCCCACCATACACCCAGGTGTGCATCACCCCACTCAAGGAACAGGCTGGATTCAAAGGAGTTAATTCTTCTTTCAGATCACTTGTTTGTGGTTGCACTGTATGATTTTCCTGCCTCAAATGACCGTGACCTGGAGCTGGTCAAGGGGGAGAAACTCCAGGTCCTCTCCAAGTAAGTGACCTGCTGCCAGAAGGAAGTTCAAAGATGAGCACAGGGAGGCTGGGAAAGGGGGGACTTTGGGGTCAGCCACCACTTTGCAGCTGACCAGAGCTGAGCCTGTGCCTCGGCTTTGCTCCGGAGTGTGGCTGTGGGTGCCCTCTTCCCTCTGCATGGTGACACTTCTGTGGGTCACAGATACTCTGGGGCTGGGCATTGTCCCTGCCTGGGTCGTCCTGGGACCTTCTTTGCTGTAGGTGACTGTGGGTGCAGAAGTAGCATAAATAACAACAACCAAAAAAAAACCCCAGCTCCTGTCCTGTGTTTGTGCTGACTGTGCTTCTGCAAAGGATGTGGGTTGGGCGTAGTCAGAGGGAAGGACAGAACTGAGCCAGAGACTTGTGAGGTTTCATTTCAACTTCTTCTCAGACTCACCACAGAAGAGGCCCAGTCCATAACAGGGCAGAAGTGGGCTTGGGGCCCCCAGACCGTGTAGGGCTGCTTCATCCTTGTCTGCTTGAGGTGGCCTCCAGAGGTGACATTTCTCACCCAGATGCCACGGGCTGGGACCTCTGGGATGGAGATGGAGAATTCCGTGTGTGGGGATGGCTTTGGTTCATGGCTGGTGGCCCAGTCAGCAGTGAGAGAGCAAAATGGGGTGTCTGGAAAACAAAGGAAGGAGCAAAAAGGACCCTCAATGCCCTGTTCAAGAACCAAAATAAACCCCGTGACCCAGATTCCCCTCCTCACTTGAGGTGTGTGGCACTGGTTTGGGTCTGTGGTCGCTCCGCCTTCATGGAAAGAGCCCGTCTCCTCCACAAGTCCCTGAAACGCCAACAGCCTCCAACCTGGTTTCAGTCCTAGGGAATCCAGAGGGAACTGCAGAGTGGATGAAGGAGTCCTAGTCCATCTGCAGTGCTCAAGCCCCACAGTCCACATCCTCACAGCCTCAGCTTGTCACAAAACCCCCTCTGGGCACTCACACCTTCTCCTCTGCTCCCTTTGCAGCGAGGGGGACTGGTGGCTGGCAAAGTCCCTCAGCACTGGGAGGAAAGGATACATCCCCAGTAACTTCGTGGCACAGGTGAACAGTTTGGAAGAGGAAAAGTAAGTGGGGAAGCTTTTTTTTTTTTTTTTTTGAGTTGTGAACACAGATGCAGTGCCCTGGATCTCGACAACCTCCAGGATGAGCTTTACTGATGGCAGGAAGATATCACTGCTGGGCTGGATGGCAGGAGGTCTTTCCTCATCCCAAACAACGCTGCCCAAAAGCTCAGGACAAGTTTTTAAGCATCACACTGGGGTGGAAAGGGAGGATGAGGTTGTCATGGGAAAGTGGGCAAAGGTTCTTGTCCCTTTGATTGCACCCACTGTGGAAAACAAGGATTTGGAGGGGACAGCAGAAAGCTTATGGTGGCAGTGCAAGGGACCATCTTCTGGTCTCACTGGGCCAGTCCACCCACACAAATTGTGTTAACCCTCTTCACCCTCTAAAAGGGTATCCGTATGTAAACTGGGAATCTCTGGATGGGGTGCATTGATCCAGGTCTTTGATGTGCCAGGGACCACGCCAACAATTTGCCAGGACAACTGAGTGCCAGTGCTCAGACCCACAGTGCTGGTTTGTTAACGAGCCCAGATGCAAGGAAGATCGAATGAAAGACTGGAGTCAAAGGAGTTTATTTTGCCTATAATACAAACAGAAGGAGAATTTTTTTCCATGAGTTATCCTCCTCTATGGCATTCAGGTCTAAGTGATCAGTCCTGCCTTCAATCTCTCTTGGAGGGACCCAACCATCACTGAGCTCAGCAAATATTTAGCAGTGCACAGAAATGTGGCTGAGACATAAAAGCTCTTTGTATCCAAAGCCTGAACTTGTCCTGTGTACGGGATCTTGCACATCCCATCTACTCCCTGTGCTGTCTGGATTTCCAGGCTGTGAAACAAGCCCAAAGTGATCAGATCTGGTGTAATCTATCCAAAACAGTTTATTACTGCCACTTTCCAGCAGATAAAAAACTATTTGCTGATTAAAAAAACCCTCAGTTTCACAGTGTAATGATGAAAAAAAAAAAAAAAGGAACTAAACTGGAAAGAATTCCATTTTTTTAGAGTTATTTTTTCCTTTTCAAGCCATGATTTTGCCTTTTCTCTTTCCCAGGTGGTATTTTAGAACTCTGAGCAGAAAAGATGCTGAACGGCTGCTGTTGTCTGCTGGGAACAAAGTTGGCTCTTTCCTCGTCCGGGAGAGCGAAACCACCAAAGGTGAGATCCATGGAGCAAAGGTAACTCCTTGTTATTGCCCAGGCTTGGAAAACCTTCAGCAGCCCTCTAGGAGTGAGCTGTGGGTTTGGAGGGCAAAGATTTCCTCATGATGCCACTCAAATGTGCAGCTCTGGCTGTGGTAAGAGTGGCTCTTCCACCAGAGTTCATGGCAGAGACACAGGAACACGAACACGCAGATTTGCTAAAACAGTTACGGGGTTTCTTTTCCTTTTCTTCCCAAGGAAATGCCTTTTTTTTTTTTTGAGATATTTCTACCCACTCTTGAAATTTCTCCCGTTTTCAACAGAAACTTGTGGAAATCTGGAAAAAGTTATTTTCCCAGGGGAAATATGTTTTCTCTGATAGTCTGTAGCAAGGGGAATTCATAAAAACCAGAATTTTGGAAGGAGACTGACTGGAGCAGGATAGATGGATTGCATCTACTTTCTTTCCATATGAACATGACTTTTGAAGAAATGATCCAGTGAGGGTGGAAAGGGCAGAGCATTGTGGCCACCCCTCTCGGGCACTGGATGTAGTTATTAACCATAATATTTAACCATGAAATTTCAATTTCTTTGGTCTGTGCTATTAATCTGTAGAGTCTGGAAGTTAGTTTAGGTTGTCCCATGGGAATTTCATATTGTTTCTTTCCTACTTTTTTCTCCATGCTTCCTCTGGACCATCATGTGTGTTTATAGCATGAAGAAAATGATGCTCATGGTGGTCCCATGGTTCTGCTCTGAACCCGATCCATGGAGTAGATCAGGATCTGATTTCATCAGTCTTGTTGTCATTTGGCTCCTTTCCTTTCAAATGGATGCAGGAGGCTTTCCTTGACACATGGAAAAAGGTGCTTTGTATTTTCCCAATAGATTCAAGGAATTGTTGAGGTTGGAAAACCTCTAACGTCATGGTGTCCAGCCAGGACTCAGTCAGTAGAGAGTTGGAGCATCCATCTGAAATCACATGGAACCTTCTTTTCCTCGACTTGTTTCCCAAATACTTCCAAAGGCCCAGGCCGAACAGGAAGAGAGGGAACAGACAGTCTGGATCCTCCATCCTACACCTGGCTCTTGCCTGCCGTAGCTTCTACTCCTTCCTTTCCCGCCTCTTTTTTCTCCCATTCACAAGGGAGGTCTCCAAGGCAGCATCTGTTCCTTCCACCATGGAACTGTTTCCTTCCACCATTGCCAGAAAATTAAATAGTGCCCAGGTCTGGATGCAGCAGCTGGAACCTCATCCTCCTGTATCTCTCCCTCAGCCCTCAGGCAGTGTGGCTGTGTCAGACTTTAGCACCCTACTTTGAATTTCCCCCTCTGCCCTGTGCCGGGGCTCACCTCCCCACATCCCTGCTGAGCTGATGGCAAGCAGGAGCAGCTTTCAGAATTTCTAGGGATTTGCAGCTTTCAGAAGTTTTAGGGAACATTCAGTTCAGGAAACATTTAAGACATTTTTTTTCTAAGCATTTCACTCAACAAGTCACTTTTTCTGCTGTATCTCAGTTTCCCTGCTACCTTTGTGGTGCCTTTGCAGTGATCAGGCTTGGACTTGTCACCACGGGCTGCTCTTCTTTTTATCCCATTCCCACTCTCCCTTTGTTTTCTGGGATATTTGGGGAGTTGGTGTGATTGTTTGTTGCACCCAGGAAGGGCAGGGACAACACAGAGCAAATATTCGTATGCAGTGTCCAAAGCTCTGTCCACATGTGATCCTGGTCTTTGTGGCATCTCTAGACGCCACACATGCACGGGATCAGATCTTTCCCTACACTTGTTCAGGACAATTGTCCCCAGCTTCTGCAATTATCTGGAGTGTGGGTGGTTTTTGATCACACAGGGCCCGAGCAGAGGTGGTGGAGTCCTGAAATCCAAGGAGAAATCACCAGATCCTTAATGCCCTGTCTCTGTTTCTTCTGTCAAGAAGAATGAGGTGTGGGATATTCTGCATTAGCAGATGTAGGTTCCACTCCACAGAAGTCCCGTGTGAGTCCCAAATGCTCAGAGATTGGGTTCTGCTCTGAAGTGTGTCCCTGCCTTGTGCTGTTCCTGATATTTGGTATAAAATATGGATCTTACTCCTTCGAACACCTCATCCTCTGAATCATCCTCTGTGCCCAGCTGTGACCTGAGCACCCCGTGCTTTGGGCTGCCTGAATGACCACGTTTGATCCATCTTAGCCACAGCCTCCTCCTCCCTAAAGAGAAAAGACAAAGCCAGGCATCTCCAAATGTGCCATGAAGCTGAACTGCCCAATGTAAAGCACCCTGTGGCCCACCAAGAGATGTCCAGAGCGGTGCCGCAGAGTTAGCCCTGCCCTTAGAGCCCCACTGTTTTTTCCTGTTTTCCTTCCCCGTGACGTGTGTTCTCATTCACTTTGCACATCACCAGCAAAACTTGACCATCAGGGACAAGCACTGGGCTGAGCTAACCCCCATTAGTGACTTAAATTGGGAGGTGGGTGTCTCACACTGGGATGTCTCAGGCACAGCGGGGTGGGTTCTGCACCCTGACTAAGAGCAGCACCTGTTCCCAGACCATCCTGAGCAGAGTCTCGTTTTCCTCGTGGTTTGAGATGCAGAAACTCTGCAAATCTTCAGAGCCAACATTTCTCAGAGTCCGTGAAAGGCACATTCAGCATCCTGGGAAGAAGATGGAGACAGTGTGGGAAGCAGGCCGGCAGTGAAATCATCGGCAGAGCGCTATCCTTGCTGAAGCTGCTGCAAATAAACAAAGTCCCCCTGAAGTAATAGTCATTCCAAAAGCTGTGGGAACACATTTCCCCAGCTGTGCTGAGCCACGGGCTCCTGGCTCCCAGAAGGATTCCTGCGTCTCTGCTCCCGGCAGGAGGGACCTCGCTGAGCTCAGCCGCTGCATCCAGCTGAGCTCCTGCACTTCCCATCCGCAAGGATTTAAGGGGCTGCTGAGAGCTATAGGAGCAGGAAATGGACTAACCCATGTCCCCGGGTGCCACCTCTACGTGGCTTTTAAACTCTTCCAGGGATGTGAACTCCACCGCTGCCCTGGGCAGCTCTTTTGATGAAGAAATTGATCCTGGATTTTGTACTCTGGACTCTTTACCAGCCCAGGTCTGTGCCAGGATATGATGCAGAACAGGTGAATGTCCCTCGTGGCTGGGGAACAAGAATTCCTTCCTGGGTAACATCAGGGGGAATTAGGAGTCCACTAAATGATTTTCACTTGCTGCTGTCACTGGGAGCAGGGACCAGGTTGGACGGGGCTTGGAAAAACCTGGTTTAGTGGGACGTGTCTCTGTCCATGGCAGGGGGTGGAACAAGATGAGTCTTAAGGACCCTTCCAACCCAAACAATTCCATGATTTTGTGAAGGAAAAATTGAATCTTTCCAGCTTCAGTGCTTTGCCTCCACACAGCAGCTCCCAAGGGAACAGTAACCGGCCATGGAGAATGACAGGGATTCTCTACCACACGCCCTGTAGCAAATCAAACTGTGACTGGGGGTGAAATGCAGTCATTAGCTTAATGACAAGGTAAGAATTAACTCTGGTAGTAGGCAGCTGAGAGATCGGCGCTGTCTGGAAAGGTGCAAGAGAGTTTAAAGGGTTCCTGGGATCTCGGAAGGAGATCCTGCGGCAGAGGAAGCATTTTGGGTGCAACCTCACTGGCAAACAGGGCAGGTCTCCTCTTCCCTGCTGACTCTCAACTCCCAGACACCCCCTGGCAGACATGTTCATCATCAGTTCCTGGGTTTCCTTCTGCAGGGTTGTTCAGCCTCAGTGCAGCTGCCTTCACACCACATTTGGCTCCTCTCTTTAGCAGGCCTTGCCCTGTAAAAATCCCACACAAACCCTAAGGCGTGTCCCGGGCACACCGAGCACCCCCTTGGTCTTGTGCCACACGAGCCCAACTCTCTTGGACTGCAGCCTGGCCAGCGCAGTGTTTCTGTCTCTTTGAAATGCAAACATCATCACCTTCAAGAGCAATAATGGAAGTTAACAATAGTAATAATAGCAATAGTAATAATAATAATAAATTATATATAGGTGTTATCATCATTGCCATGTTCTTCACAGAATCACAGAATCATTAAGTTTGAATGAGATCTCTAAGATTACCAAGCCCAGCCTTCGGCCTTGATGTTTATTATCATTATTTTGGAAATTAGGGCTATATGGGTACCACAGAGGAGCCAGAGGAGCCATTCCTTTGCCTTTCCCTCAAGGTTTCATTGCCCCACTGAAGATGTTTCAGGGCTGTTTCTCAGTTGTTCAGCTGCAAGACTGATCAGACAAAAAGGGCTTCTCAATTTGTCTTTTGCCTGATGTTCAAGGTGAAGGAAAGAGAATCAGAAGAGCTTCCTCTGCTGAGGAGACCACCACATCAAATTTGAGGTTCCCTGGCCCTGCGTTTAAACCACCAGGTTTTTCCATGAATTTTACACCACCAGATCTGGTCTCTGCAGGAAGGGAGTCCCCTCAGAATGACTGCTGGCACTCGGAATAACTTTAGACTCTTCCAAACTCTGCTTGTAAAGATTTATGATCACTTCAACCGAGCAAATATCCACAGAGGTGGGGGGGTGTGTGTGTGTGTGTGCTGTTTTTTATAAATGTAAATGATTTTCAGGCACAGTGTAGGGAAAACTGCTGGAGCTGGGATGGAGAAACACCAGCCAGTGAGGATTTTATTTAATAAACTTTCCCCTCACATGCAGGATTAGGGTTTCAGAATTGCTGTGGATGGCCGTGCTTCTCTTTATGATCTTGCATGAACAGACACACACTTTTAAACATGTACAGCCTTGCCTTTTCATTAAAAAACATCAAAAATGGGCAGTTTATCAGCCCAGGTGACATACTAGACTTAGAACAGCCCAGCAGGCTTGTAACAACTCACGCCAGAAATATGATCCAGACAAAGGGGAAAGAAACCCCACGGCTAAGCTGCATTGAATCACAGTGACACAGGATGGAAGTTCTGCTCTGCAGCAACATCTAGTGATGCTTTTGTGCACTGAAACCGAGCTTGGGCTAGATTCTCACGGAGGGGAGAGCAGAGTGGAGTGCTGGATGACTGAGCAGCTCCCTTGAAGCCCAAAAGGGAAAAGATTCCAGATGGGAATCTCTAGATCTGGTTTGACCATGGTCACAAGTTTATGGCTGAGCAAGGCAAATCTCCTGAACTTCCCTTCTGTACCCCTCCAGCTGAACCACTGACCTTGGCACAAGGTTTCATAATACTGAGTCCAGAGGAAAATGGCTTTAAATGGCTTTAAATTGAGAGAGGGCAGGTTTAGATTGGATGTTAGGAAGAAATTCTTGGCTGTGAGGGTGGTGAGGCCCTGGCACAGGGTGCCCAGAGAAGCTGTGGCTGGCCCTGGATCTCTGGAAGTGTCCAAGGCCAAGTTGGACAGGTCTTGGAGCAACCTGGGCTAGTGGAAGGTGTCCCTGCCCATGACAGGGGGCTGGAACAGGATGAAATTTAATCTCCTTTCCAACCCAAACCGTTCTGCTTTTGTGATGTGGAGGTTGGCAGAGCTCAGATGGGAACACAGAACTGCGGAAAGACCATCCTGACCTAGGGAATATCTGATTGCTCTGCCTGGGGAGATGCTGCTGGTCCCCACAGTGCTTCCATGGGGCTGCTGGCCACAGCACAGGCAGGTCTTAAACCAAGAAGCCTGGACAGCATCAGTGAAGCTCTGATGAGCTTTCATCCTCTGCCCTCGCCTTGGAGAGAGGGAAGCATGTAGCTGTAAATTCTGGGGGACTTGCCCTGGAAAGGCATCAGCCAGGGCTGGTTTGCAGCTGTAGGCAGCCAAGGGAAGAGGAGGTGGCTGGTCCCTGACTGGGGTGCAGTTTGTCCTCACAGCTCCTTCTGCTCCTTCTCCAGACGCCTACTCCCTGTCCGTGAGAGACAACAACTCCGCCCGCGAGGACGTGGTCAAACACTACAGGATCCGCTCCCTGGATGGTGGGGGGTACTACATCTCCCCCAGGGTGACTTTCTCCAGCCTGCCAGAGCTCATCCATCATTACAGCCGTAAGTTGTTTGGATTTGTGTCCTGGAAGAGAGCGGGGACAGAGGGAGGACAGGCTCAGGGGACACCACGGCTGCTCCAGCCGTTCTCATGGGCCAGGTGTGATGCTACAGCCAGAACCCATGTCCTGGTTTCCATCCTAGGGAATTGCAAGGGTGAGCTCTGCCCACAGCCCTAAAGTCAGGGAGTGTGTCCCATCAGGAAAGGAAAGAGATGAGTGCTGCTGGGATATGCAGGAGAGATGTTTGGGAAGGAGCGTTTGGAATAACTGGCCAGGATAATTTGTTCCTCTATGGCTCCCCTTGAGATTTGTCCTTTCATTGGGTCCAGAGCTGAAGCTTTTCATGGAATCATGAAATTATTAAGGTTGGAAAAGCCCTCTAAGACCATGGAGTCCGAGGCACAGCCAAGGCCACCACTAACGCATGTCCCCAGGTGCCACATCCACACGGTTTTTAAATCCCTCCAGGGATGGGGGCTCCACCATTTCCCTGTGTGGTTGTGAATGTTCTCATGGGTTGATTTCTCCTGGCATGTGTGGATGGAGGAGGTTTTCTCTGCCATCCCACTGAGCTGTCCTGTGCTTTGTCCTCATACAGAGAAAGGGGATGGGCTGTGCCAGCGCCTCACAGCTCCCTGCACATCCCTGGTTCCCCAGAGACCCTGGGCTCAGGACGAGTGGGAGATCCCTCGAGAGGCCCTGAAGCTGGTGAAGAAGCTGGGCAGTGGGCAGTTTGGGGAAGTGTGGATGGGTAAGTGGAACTCCCCCCATTTCGGGGAAGAAAGACATAAAGAGAGGAGATGGAAAGCCCTTTTCTTTTTTTCCCCTAAGGGAAGACTATTCTGGGAGTGGGGATCCTTAAGGATGAACACATATTTATGGGTACACACACAGCAGTAGCTGCAGGAATCCTGGAAGGACTGGACAGTTTGTGATTTCACAGATCAGTGGCTGAGCAAGGGTTTCACAGGGAGTGGATGTTGAAGTCACTGTTTACTCATCTCTTGGGATATGCACTCATTCTTCCTGGGAATCCTGGGCATAGATCCTAAGTCACACCCCTCAGCAGGGTACCTGGGTGACATTTTCCCCCTTTTCCTGCTTCCCTGTTCCACTTTATACCCCAGATCTCAATCCCTTGTGCCTTCCTGCCCGCTGCTAATCAGCGAGAGAGGAAATGGGGGGAGATCAGCTTCCTCTGCCGCCCTCTTTGCAGTTGCTGGTTGCTTTGGAAATCGAGACTGTGGACAGGACCAGGCTGAGTTCACACCCTGGCTGCACAGTCCTGCCTTTCTTGGATGGCATTTGGATGATTTGAGAGCCCAGCTGGTGGGAGACCCCAGGGCTTTCACCCAGAGAGGGTCTGAGAGGGTTGTGTGAGGATGGGCTCACTGCAGGGACCATCCCTGATGCAGCCTCACGGATCAACAGCTGTGACACGAGTGTCCCTTCTTCTCTCACACCTGCTGGCACTGGGATTTACCACGTGGGTCTTTATGAGGGATTCAAGCTGTTCCTTGTGGTTTTCTGCTGCATGAGCTCTTCTCCTCCTCATTGCACAACCCTGCAGAGAGCCCAAAATTCCTCAAAGCATCGTTCTCTCTCTGCAGGCTACTACAAGAACAACATCAAGGTGGCTGTGAAGACCATGAAGGAGGGCAGTATGGATCCTGATGCCTTCCTGGCGGAGGCAAACCTGATGAAGAAGCTCCAGCACAACAAACTGGTGCGGCTGTACGCTGTGGTCACCAAGCAGCCCATCTACATCGTGACAGAGTACATGGCCAATGGTAAAAACCCTCCCAGAGCTCTTTGCTGGGCTTCTGAAAAACAAGTTTGGTGAGCTGGCCAGTGGTCCAGGTGGGGAGAAGGGGATTGTACCAAATATGCAAGGAAGTGACCCAGAAGTTCGATTCTAATACAGGAAGAGGCTTTCTGGGTGATGAAAAAAAGAAAATGGTGATGCTCCATCTGAAGAGTATTTAAAATTCTCCTCTCCATTGTTCTCACTGGAAGTTTGGTTCAGGTTTTCACTTCCCTCATGGTGAAATTGCACCTTCTTCTGCCCCTCTTGTCTATGACACTTGAACGATGAGTGCCCAGTGATCATTGCAACTGATCTGTGCAAAACAGAGGGGAATTTGGGCTGTTTGGGAGCTTTCCTAATGGAAGATGCGCCAGTGGACACCCGTTCTGGTTCCTCAGATTTTCTTTAGGGTGGAGGCATATATTCAGAGAAGCACCAAGGAAAACAAATTTATATATTATTCAGAAGAGTTACAGGAGTCCCTCCTCTCCTGCAGGGTGTTTGCTGGATTTCCTGAAGACAGAAGAAGGAAGCCAGCTGAATCTCCCCAAACTCATTGACATCTCTGCTCAGGTCAGTGAACAGTCACTGGGAAAAGGATCCAAGATTTGGTATTTCCTCAGTGGAATTCCTGCAAGTCTGAAGTCAGTCAGAGCAAAGATTTCCTGGAGAAAAACAGCTCCTCCTGGTGTGTTCTCTTAGGGATTCTCCTTATCCTTCTTGTGTCCCTGTGCATGTCAGCTCTGTCCTGATAGCTTAGTGCAGGGCTAGAGATCTGGAGTTCGGGGGTTTTTGGGGGGTAGTTGAGCTTATTTCAGTCTGATTTTATTTATTTTGCTTTTTTACCTTGCTGAGCAAGAGAAAAAAGTTTATTTTTCTTTTTACCAAAAAGGGAGAAAAAGCTCAAAGAAGAGACTCCCAGTGCAGGAACAGCAGTTCTGCCCTCTGGTGATGAGACATAAGGGATGTTCTGACCCTCAAATCTGGGAATATTGCTCTTTATGAGGAAAAACTTTTACCTTTTAAGTTAAAAGGCTGCAAATCTTAATATCTGCAGCTGCATGGCAACATTTTATTCCAGAAGTGCCTCTAAACACAAATAGGGCAAAATTAGGGAAACCACATGAAGAATGAGAATGGCAAAATCGCTGCACTTTGGTCCCAGCCAGCTGCTGACAGAATTTGGCTTATCCAGAGCAGAGTTAGGCTAATTAGGAAATATTGGGGAAAAAAACCCTGAAGCATCAGGCTGAATAAAGCTGAATAAAGGGCTGAGAATTATCCATAAGATCACTCAGCATCTCTTGGCAAAGTGGACCTGAGGAAACCATGTGTAAAAGTTCGTTGGTTCCAGCCATTAAATAGAGATATGTTTCAATGAAATAAAAACTGGAGAATCTTAGTATTTGAGGAGATGTTTTATGATCATGAAAGACTTTCTTTCTTGCTTTAACCAGGATGAAAAGGTTTAAACACTTTAAAGCAGTGCCACCTTCTGTCATTTTAACTCTGAACCGTCCATAGGGGTGCAGAGGAACCTCTTTCTGTTCCTTCCCTCTTCACTACTGATAAATTTTCCATATCTTCAGCTTCCTCAGGGTTGTTTGTGAGATGTTATGGAGACAAATGCACCCTCCCTGTTTAGTGTCTTCGACTTAATTACTTCCCTCCTTCCCTTCTCTCTTGAAATCCCCACTTCCCTCCCTCCATCTTTCATTGTTTCATTCCCTCTCTTGAAAATTATAACCTGTGGTTTGTTTTAAATCCTGAGGATAAGGAAAATGATCCCAAATAATCCGTATTACAGAGCCCTTGGGTTTAGTGAGAGCGTCCTCGGAAACTGCCTTGACGCATTTCTGTGCAGGAGGAAATTCCTGCTGCCAGAGCAATCTGTGGGTGACTCAGAGCAAAGATTTCGGTCAATGTTGCAGAACTATGGAATCACAGAATGGTTTGGATTGGAAGGGACCTTAAAGACCATCCAGTCCCACCCCCTGCCATAGGCAGGGACAGCTTCCACTCTCCCAGGCTGCTCCAAGCCCTGTCCAACCTGGCCTTGGACCCTTCCAGGGATCCAGGGGCAGCCACAGCTACTCTGCGCCACACACCAGGACCAGGACAACTGAACACAGACCAAACCCCCACACCCCAGTGATGCAAAACCCACAGATGTCACCCTCAGCATGGGGCAGGAAGGATTTTACCCATTCCTGAGGCATTGGTGTGAGCTCAAGGAACAACTTTCATCCTTCCCTCTCCCACCCCAGCACCACCTCCCCAGGGCAGGGACTCAGCTATTCCCTGGGTATCTCTGGGAGGAGCAGCAGGAGGAAAGGGCAGTCTACTGAGCTATTTTGCAATCTGTTTGTCTGTGGTGTTGGGGTGACATCACAGCCCTACAGGCGCCCGACCCTCTCGAGCGCAATTTTTGATCCGATGACATCCGTGGGAGTTAAAATTAGAACAGTCTGGGCCCATGCACTCGATCCTGTGGTCAGTCTTGAGGGTAAATGCTTGAAAACACTTTGGGCTGGAACGGGCAGAGCACCAGGTCCTATCTCATTAACATCAGGACAGGAAATTACCTCAATTCTTCCACTTTCCACTGCAGAAACCAGCCCTTGTGCTAGAGGGGTGTTGACACAGGTTAGAAATGCAGCATTGGAAAGTACGTGTGAGTATCCTGTTTGAAACCACATGTGAGTTCTGAGGCTCATGTGAATCTGCATGGAGTGGAAAATTGCTCTGCCCTCACCCACAGGCACCTAAAAGCTTTAATAGGCACTACCCAGTGCTGGCCCAGGCTGCACAGACCCACTCACCTTCCCAATAAATGCCCAGTCCAAGCCCGAGACTCAGCCTGGCAATCTCTGTTTTCTATAAATCTCCCCTTTTATCCCCCAGCACTCATCAAAGAAATATTGCTGCTGTCACTGATAGAGGTTCATCACACACCAGGTACCCCAATAAGATTTTAGGAATAAATTCTTCCCTGTGAGAGTGGGGAGGCCCTGGCACAGGGTGCCCAGAGAAGCTCTGGCTGCCCCTGGGTCCCTGGAAGTGTCCAAGGCCAGGGTGGATGGGGCTTGGAGCACCCTGGGGTAGCGGAAGGTGTCCCTGCCCATGGCAGGGGGTGGAATGAGATCTTTAAGGTCCCTTCCAACCATTCTATAATTCTATGGTTTGCTAGTTTGGGGGTTTTTTGTGTTTTTTTTTTTTTTTTCCTTTTCTTGATTCAAATATTTAACCTGGATTGTTTATGACTGAAATCTCCACTGGAGAGGAGAGACTTGTGGCAGAAACCAGGAATCCAGTGATGTGGTTTCAGCTCTGGCTGCAGACACAACCCAGGGCTGTGAGTGCTGAGCGGAACAGAGAGTGGTGCTTCTGTTCTGCCTCACTTGGCTGCTCAGGCTGGTGAAGCCGAATATCTGCACCTGTACGAGGGCAGTATCTATTTACTGATCTGTCTGCTGATCCACCTGTCCGTCCATCCACCCATGGGGAGCGTAGGCACATCCACGATCATGGAGAGATACCAGCGACCCCACACAAATGCTTTGTAGAGGTGGGTGGAAAACAGCCAAGATAAAATGGGGAGGTGATAATGAAGGGGGGCTCTTCCTCCCCTCCCAGGTGGCAGAGGGCATGGCCTACATCGAGCGCATGAACTTCATCCACCGGGACCTGAGGGCTGCCAACATCCTCGTCTCGGAGACGCTGTGCTGCAAAATCGCTGACTTCGGCCTGGCCAGGCTCATCGAGAACGAGTACCTGGCGCAGGAAGGTGGGTGTCCTTCCCAGCACTGCCCGTATCTCCCACTCTCCTGCCCTCGGGAATGCCAGGACACTGGGCTGGGATCGGGCATGGGGCACCAGAGCCCACGTGGCTGCTGCTGCCAGCTCCCAGGCAAGAGGCAGAGAAACAGAAACATCCAAAAATCCAGTCCCGGGAGAGGCAGCAGTGTTTGGGGGATATAAAACCAACTGAGAATTGCAGAGAGACATGGGAAAAAACCTGTTTGGGAGAGTCCTGCTGACCCTCCAGTTGTTTGCTGGAGAAGTTTTACCTCTGCTAATGAAAGCTGCTGCCTGTGCCCAGGTTTTCCCAGGGATTCCGTCCAGAGGGAAGGAAAAAACAGAGTAACTCGGTCACTGCACTGCAGAGGGGGCTGGAGCCACAAATCTGGGCCCAGCAGCAGCTTCCAGGTGTGCCAGGCAAACCAAGCCCTGACCACATCAGGTCCTTGCCACAGCACAGGGACAACTTAGAAAACAATAAATCACTGAATCATTTAGTTTGGAAAAGACTTCTGAGACCATTCCTGTACTGAGCTCTGACTCTGAGGTCAGGTGTGAGATCAGATCATTCAGATTGCAGAGAGACTCTACAGAGCATCAGGGAAAGCAACGGCAGTGATTGAATTAAAACAATTCATTCGGGCATAAGTGGCACTTACCAGAAGATTTTCAAATTTTGGGAATCTGTCCTCCTCTAGAGTTGGGATAAAATTCCCCTTAAAATATACTCTGAGGAAAGGAAATTAAATAGTTTTCGTGGGCTATTTTAATAAGATAAGAAACATTTCTTTCAATTTCCTGTCCCCAAAATACTTTTGGATACAAATTATACCAATTTCAGCATGCAAAACTATTTCAGAGTAATAACAGATCCCAAACGTAATTGGGAAACTGCCATGAAGGGGAACTTTGACTTCACTGCAAATTTTTAAGGCAGTTTTATCCTTAAGAGAAGCTTTGATGAAATTGGTATAATTCAGTTAATAACCAAAGGAGTTCTTTTCCAGTGGAAAGCAGCTCCCATCAGCATTTTTCCAGCTAGCTTTGCTCTGGAATAACAGCTCCCCTCTATCTGCTCTGAACAACTCTCACTTCCCAGATTGCATTTCTCAGCCTTGTCACTCAGAGTGTGATGTGCAACAACTGAGGCGCTTATTTCACACCCTGCAGTTGCATTTCCAGTCCTGCAAGGATGTGTATAAATAAAAATGTGGTTTCCTTTGCAGTGTAACACGATCAGTTCCCACTTATCAAGGTGGTTTAGCTGTTGGCTGGTTTTTTTTTGTCTTAGCTAAACTGAAATAGCAACCTTATGGTCATTGCCATCCACAGTGGGTTAAGCAAGAACTTGGTGAATGAACAAAATTAAATGGGACTTAATTTGGTTTTAATATAAATATGCAGCTTTAAGGACTGGGGAATTTATATTTGCTGTAATATTTATGCATTTTTGCTACAAACAACCCCCTCCAAACATGTGATTTCACAGAATCACAGAGCACCAGGCTGGAAGAGGACCTCAAGGATCATCTGATCTGATTTTTCTTGGCAACAGCCAAAGAAATTTTATACAGAGTAGAATCCTACTGTTGTTGTCCCATAATAAATCTGCTAAATTGGTTTTGAATATTCCATCCAGCTCTGGGATGGAGCAGGTCCAGAGGAGGCCATGGAGATGACCAAAGGGATGGAGCCTCCCCCCTAGGAAGAATCACAGAATCATAATCAGCAGCCCAAAGGAGCCAGGGATCAGTTTTGGGGGATTGCTGTGCCTGTGGGAGGTGAGGGAGATGCTCCAACTCCAGGTGTTACTCCCTTTGTTTCCTCTGGACAGGTGCCAAATTTCCCATCAAATGGACAGCTCCAGAGGCCATTAACTATGGGGTGTTCACCATCAAATCTGATGTGTGGTCTTTCGGGATCCTCCTGACAGAGATCATCACCTACGGCAGGATCCCTTATCCAGGTACAGGATCCCTAATCCAGGGCCCTGGGAATACAGGATGAGTGTCCGGCCACTTCCAAGCATCCAGTGCTGCTTCAGGCTTGGAGGCGCTCACTGAAGTGTGCCCAGACACCCTCAGCTGTCTCTTAGGATCAGAGAATCCTTTCAGTTGGAAAAGGCCTCTAAACTGAATCAACCCAGCACTGCCAAGGCCACCACTGCCCCATGTCCCCAAGTGCCACATTTACATGTCTGGTAAATCCCTCCAGGGATGGGGACTCCACCACTGCCCTGGGCAGCTGTGCCAGGGCTGGACAACCCTTTCAGTGAAGAAATTTGTCCTAATATCCAATCTAAACTTTCCCTGGCCCAGCTCGAGGCAATTTCCTCTTCTTTCACTGGTTCCCTGGGAGCAGAGCCCAACCCCCGGCTGCCCCCTCCTGTCAGGGAGCTGTGCAGAACCAGAGGGCCCCCCTGAGCCTCCTTTTCTCCAGGCTGAGCCCCTTTCCCAGCTCCCCCAGCTGCTCCTGGTGCTCCAGCCCCTTCCCCAGTTCTGTTCCCCTCCCTGGACACCCTCCAACCCCCCAGTGTCCCTCGTGTCCTGAGGGATCCTTCAAGCTGAGTTTCCTTCCCTCGGCTGTACCTGTGCAAAGCCAAACTTAGAGGGGGGATTCAGGGAGGGACGGGGGGATGGAGGGGAAGCACAGCCCTGAGGAAGGGATGATTCCCAGCGATGGGAACCACCGTAGCCCCGCCAGCCCTGCCTGGCTGTGAGCTGCTGGGAGCCCTGACCTTTCCCCCCGGGGTGCTGAATAACTCCAGCTGCGCTGCGTTCCCCTCCAGGGATGACCAACCCCGAGGTG